>JAUMHQ010000059.1:15997847-16031419 GCA_032361165.1 Enteromius paludinosus
AACTGGAGAGCGACTATAGCGCTCACAATGAGAGGCCAGCAGTTGTTCTGAGCCCTCATCCAGGTCTTTTAGCAGGTTGGCTTGGTACGCCTGTAACATGGCCTCTCTTTTTTTTTCCCATGTGCAGATGCATCACCAGCTTAACCTATTGCCGAGTACGCCCCTGCCCACCAGCATTTTAGATCTGTAATTCTTAAAGGCTTGGAGGGCTGGGACGGAGCCTGCGCAACACAAAGTGAGAGATAGCTCGCAAGCATATACTCATTTCATGTGCATTGTCTTATAACCGCTTTCACTCATCCCCATTAATTCATTTAGGGGATGAAAAACCGGTAGCAAGAAATAAGTTAATATATTTTCGGTAAGAAATTGACTAAATAACTTCATAGAACAAAAATAAAAGTAACTGTTATCTTTTTTTACAACCAGACCTACACAATCCTTCCTATTCACTACACAAAGCCGAATGACTGTGACTCTAACAACTACATAATTATACAAAAAGATGCACTCAACTTATCACCACATGACACATAACTCATTGGGAACAACAAACACAACACCACCAGTGAAAATAATGTAGCCAAGCTTAAAAAGAGTAAAACACTGAACACTGAGGCAGTAATTTACATAATTAATTAATTTGCATGATTAATTCTTTCTTTTTGGAGGGTATGGCACAGTGTTTGAAATTACATTTAAAATGGCACACTGTGTCAAATAGGTTTCCGACCCCTGCAATACATACTGAGAGGTTATGTCTCTGCAATATTAACAGTCATTTGTCATCAGTAATGAGCCACTTTTCATATTTTTCACAATATGCAGCAAAGAGATGATCCTGTAACAGACAGTTTACAACTGTTAGAGGGTCCCTGTGGCACATTAAGCCTACTTTTCTTGTCTTACCTTCTTGGGTCTGAGGATTCCATCCTGTGTCTGAGCATCAGTGACAATTTCAAAGACATCCCTCTCGTCTCCACCTATGATGCTGTAAGTTGATTTAGCATTTTCCCCAATGTCTCTGTCATTTGCTTTTACTCTTCCTCCAGGTTTCCCGATGCCAAGATCCTCAGGAATAGTGAACTCATAAGAGCCTTTAGACATGAAGCACAAGAACATAGATCTCGTCTCTCAGGAGATAAACAGCACTTTTTCAATACTAGGCAACAAGTGGTAAACTTTTTTTTTTTAATGTTTGGGGTCAATCATTATTGCTTTTTCATTGTTAGTTTACATTGACTAATGCAGTAATAGAACCTTGTTTTTAAGTGTTGACACAAGTTTTCATGGCAATTTTGATTTTATTAATGCATCCTTGCTGAGTAATGCATTAATTTATTAAAAAATCTAACCAACCCCAAACTTTTGAACTGTAGAATATAGTATTGTATATAATAAGTAAAAGAGGGTCTTTCTTACCCTTTGAGAACTTTGGTGGGTTATCGTTGATATCAGTAAGAGTGACTGTCACAGTGGTGGTTCCTGACAACCCACCCATGTGACCTCCCATGTCTTTTGCTTGAATGACAACAAGATACTCTTCCCTCATCTCACGATCCATCCCTGCCAGAGCCACCCTAATGATTGCTTTAGCAATAACAATAAATACATTAATTTCCATATAATAATTACATATTTTAAAGAACAAAATATAGCATTGAATTCAATTGAATTGAAAACCTCTCTAATTTGTTTATTAATTTTAATATGAAAAATAAATACATAAGAATATGCTATTCAAATCGAACATGGTCTAAATAAACATGCCGTTATACATTCTGAGGTTTGCAAAATCTGTTAGCTCTTCCCTTGTCCTTGACACCCTGACCAGTTTAGTGTGTGCCACGCATTGCCTGGGCTGCTTTCATTTGGCATTGCAAATTAGCTTGTTTGTTTGCTGAGGACTTGTCCCAGCACCTGGAGTCATTTATATTCTGACTGAATGTGAATTATGCTGTCTGTGTCTAATAATCCTTAATACTGTATGCACCGTCATTGAGTTTAGGGCTGGGCGATTTGGCCTAAAATCAAAATCTCGATTAACTGAATATTTTAACTCGATTACGATTAATGAATGATTTTTTTACTTATTTTTTTGCCCTCATAGTTCACAATCTTGTACAGTAAATATTCTCACATATTACAAGTGAGAGATTTTTGAACAAAGGGTGCATTACTTGAGTTTAAAATAATTGAAGGATACACACATCTTCTATCTATGAAATTAAAGCACACATTGCCTAAAACTAACAGTCACTTTGTTCTTATAAAAAAAGTAAAAATAAATAACAATTAATTATTTTCAATGTTTTTCTTATTAAACGTAGAAAAAAAGGCAGTATCACTTCTTAATAAAATATCTCCTATGTAATACCCTGTAAATAATATTTTAAACAGTGCATTTCTTGCAGCATCTGTAAACAAATATTTGAATGTGCAATGTATCAATGTAAACAACAGATTGCTGTAATGAAAATAGAACTCTCCTAAACACGGTTGCATGAAGGTGACCTTAGTGATCTTGTCATGTCACTATATGAACATGAAATTTAAAATTGAGGTTCTGACTAAGAAACAAGAGGCATGTCTTGCAGCGCAGGAAAAATATGATCGTGACGACACAGAGTATATTCTGTCGAGAGTTTTAACGAGAGGTTTAAACCCGTTTCTCTCCACTGTAGCAAAGGGAGTCATATCCTTTGCGATGTACAGAGTGTGGCGAATTTCATGTGCGAGTGAACAGACTATGCGTGATTTATTTGCGCAAGTCGCAATTAATTGTGAGTGTTGAATCTTACAGCACTAATGACACATTTATTTATTTATTTGCCTAGAATGTTTCTGTATGCATATACAGTGGGTACGGAAAGTATTCAGGCCCCCTCACATTTTTCACTCTTTGTTTTATTGCAGTCATTTTCTAAAATCATTTAAGTTATTTTTTTTTTTCATCATAAAAGTACACACAGTACTTGACACCCCATATTGACAGAAAAACACAGAATTGTTGACATTTTTGCAGATTTATTAAAAAAGAAAAACTTAAATATCACATGGCTCTAATTATTCAGACCCTTTGCTCAGTATTTCCAGAGATGCTCAATTGGGTTTGAGTCAGGGCTCTGGCTGGGTCATTCACAAACATTCATGGAGTTGTTGTGAAGCCACTCCTTCATTATTTTAGCTGTGTGCTTAGGGTCATTGTCTTGTTGGAAGGTAAATATTTGGCCCAGTCTGAGGTCCTGAGCACTCTGGAGAAGGTTTTGGTCCAGGATATCCCTGTACTTGGCCGTATTCATCTAAGGCCAAAAAGTTCTATCTTGGTCTCATCAGACCAGAGAATCTTATTTTTCACCATCTTAGAGTCCTTTAGGTGTTTTTTTAGCAAACTCCATGCAGGCTTTCATGTGTCCTGCACTGAGGTGAGGCTTCTGTCGGGCCACTCTGTCTTAAAGCCCCGACTGGTGGAGGGCTGCAGTGATGGTTGACTTTCTACAACTATCTCCCATCTCCCGAATGCATCTCTGGAGCTCAGCCACAGTGGTCTTTGGGTTCTTCTTTACCTCTCTCACCAAGGCTCTTCTCCCCCAATAGCTTAGTTTGGGCGGACGGCCAGCTCTAGGAATGGTTCTGTTTGTCCCAAACGATATTAAGGATTTAAGGCTTATGGAGGCCACTGTGCTCTTAGGAACCTAAGTTGCAGCAGAAATGTTTTTGTTACATTGGCCAGCTCTGTGCCTTGCCACATTTCTGTCTCTAAGCTCTTCAGGCAGTTCCTTTGACCTCATGATTCTCATTTGCTCTGACATGTATTGTGAGCTGTAAGGTCTTATATAGACGGGTGTGTGGCTTTCCTAATCAAGTCTAACGAGTATAATCAAACACAGCTGGACTCAAAAGAAGGTGTAGAATCATCTCAAGGATGATCAGAAGAAATGGACAACACCTGAGTTAACCTTTTGAGCTGTTAGGTCCCACATATGGAATATTTCGTTCTGTGCCCCTGGAAGTACAGTCCCACATATGGGATTTAGAATGTTCCGTGACGTTGCATAACTGCCAAATTCAAACTGAGCCTAAAAAAACTCACTCTGGGGGGACCGCTGGTATATTTTAAACTCACCACTGAAAGGGTTAAATATATGAGAGTCACAGAATACTTAGGACCATGTGATGTTTCAGTTTTTCTTTTTTAATAAATCTGCAAAAATGTCATTAATTTCTGTGTCAATATGGGGTGCTGTGTGTAGATTAATTAGGAAAAAAATTAACCGATTTTAGCTGCAACATAACAAAGAGCGAAAAGTTTAAGGGGGTCTGAATACTTTCCGTACCCACTGTATACAGTATATAAGCCATCCAGCCTTTTCCCCCCTATTTATTGTAGATGTATTTTGCACTCTGCGTGGTTTTATTGGCTGTAGATTCCCCACTATTTAACACCATCCTCTCATCTTTACCCCAGACGTTTCGCCCCAATTCACACTACGACCACAGTTTTTACCATTGTGGAGGCGAGTCCCACTACAATTTGCAAGTCTTATGACTCTATGATATACAACGGGCTTGAACCCTGGGAAATCACCCTCATTCTGATGAAGTCACTTGGTGAAGTGACAAAACATATTCATAAACAGAAAAATATGCTATGCTGAACATTTTTACAATGATCTGGAGGTCTGAGAATCTTCATAGGCATGTAATCTTACACAATCAATGAGGATTTTGTATAAAGAATCGAAAACTATAATAAGAAGCAACTACATTAAAGAGATTGGCAAATAATAGAAGTAAAGAACTAAGGAAATAAAGGCATTCTACAGGAAGAAAGGTAAGAGCATTGTAGGGCCAGCTCCGGTTCCATTACACATGAATAATTCACAGCGTGCATTTATTGTCTGCTAGAGTTTTTTTTATACTGCACTTACATGTCTTTGTTTCTTGTTCTGTCACAGAGACCAACAGACCAGGATAATTTCAGCGAACTAAGGAGGTGCATTTTTAGAGGTGAAGTGCTCTGATTGTGAATATGAATACGGAAACGCAGGCCTCCCTGTGTGCTGGATGCAGCTGTGTGTGTGCGCCGTATGTGTTGCAATGCTGCAAAACTCTATTGTCATCCTGATTTATCATTATCTATTCAAATGAATTCCTGATGATCACAGAAGCGAGGCAACACAAACATTCATTTCCATAGGTATTTGGAGGTTTACTTTCATTTTATTTATTTATTTATTTCGTTTTTTTTCTCTTTGCAAGCCATTAACCAAGTAATGAATTGGTGCATGATGTTTACTTATTTATCAAGTGTGTCTCATTTCCTACGAGGTGTTGGAAGTGTCAAATGGTTTCTAATGGTTGTTTTCCCTTTACCTCTTATTTTTCATTAACATTCATTAAAACATCTGGCTCACTTGAATAAGCCATCTGCATGTGTTCAGTAATCACGCAAACCACGCACGCGGCACCTCAATTTGGGCTTTCGCACCTTCTCTCGACCATTTGCATTCTTACACAAAGCTGACAGTGAATGATTGAAATGCACAGCGTTATGAAGTGCACAAGTTGTTCTCATAAGAAAAAAAAAGTATTGATATTTAAAATCTGTTCATTTAATATGCACATACAATTTTGGACAGATACAGGACTTGTTTATTGTCTGTTGTTTTTCCAAATTACGCGCTGTTCATTTCCATCTCATTGCTTATTAATGTAATTTCACCATTATTTAATCATGTTGCTTACAGACACACTGTTAACAAGTCAGCTGAAAATGCAATTAGGGAAAAAACAAAGTCAAGGTTGAAAAGGAAGCGGAATGCAGATGGAATTCAAAGATAGCCCTGTCATTTAAATCAGAAGCCGCAAATTGCTTTGTGCGCTATTACAGAACGAAATCAGCATCTGCATGTGTCCTTCAGGTAAAATGATCTTGTTTATTTGGTATTTCTTTAATATTTATTTCCTGCCTCCCGTAACGATGATCATAATAACAATGATTACAATAATAAATGATCTAACACCTAAAACTCGTCTTGGTACATGAAGGGACATTCGTCTTGCACCTATTTCTAAGCATAATAACAAGCTTGTTGAGTCATTTGAATGATTCATGACCATCTGGACATTGTGGATTGATTAACTTACCAGTGGTTTGGTCGATGGAGAAATAAGGTTGGCCCTCCAGAATGCTGTAGACCAGTTTGGCACTGTTTCCATATACCGGATCGTCTGCGTCGGTTGCCATTACTCTCGTTACTGATGTACCTGCGGAGCAAAAAATGACTTGCAATGAACAAATAAATCAATTATTTCCATTTACCACACCACTGTGTCCACGTTCTGAACTTGTTTTCTTTGAAAACAAATATATATATATATTTTTTTTTTTTTTCTCTCTCTCTCTCTCCCTACCAATGTTTCAAAAATACCTCTGGCCATGGTGTAAGCGCTTCTCTGGAATAAACTCATAAAAGTGTGTTTTGTTGTTCAGATGTGCACAAGCTCACGCTGTGTGACTTCCACAATGAAAAAAACATCACAGCTCCAGGCCTTAACAAGATCAAAACGAAGAAAGTCAGACAAACAAACAATCCATGCTGCTCTCCTAACCTCCTCTTCATTAACCCATGGCTTGGATGAATTGCGAAGAAAGAGGACAAATAAGAAGCACAAAAATGAGAGAGACGCACAAAGAGAGAGTGCGAGCGGGAGAGAAACTGAGACGCTAATGCTAAACAGCTCACTGACAGTGCAGATGGTGTGGTAATTGTTTGTAAAGCATGTTCCACAGCACTCTGACAGCTTGGTAAGCGTCTGACCAGCAAGCGTGCCTGCGCTGCAGCTACAGGTATCTGGAGCTGTCGGAAACAACAAGAAAAACGTTCACTGCGAGGACTGGGATGTGCACGGCTTGATTTAGGCCGAAGTGAAGGTGCATCTCTAACTCTCCCTGAAGCAACACAAAGCGAAGCCCTCATGACTCGACTCCAGCGAGGAATATGAGGTACTACAACTGTCCTTGAGGGAAAGCAGCAACAAAAAAGCAAGTGTTAAAAATACTTACACTAGGGATTAAACGATTGAGGTCGAGCAATAAGGATTTTTATTTTTTTTTTATTTTTTTTTTATATGATATGATATGACATTACAAATTTTAAGGATGGGGCATACCAAATGCTGACATTAAATGTATACATATTATACATAACATCTAAATATGAAACAAAGCATGGACAAGTTATTAAATATTTATTTTATTTTAGATAGCAACTTATACTGTTCTATATTATTTTTTTCTTCCATAAAAAAAGCAACAATGGTTGCACTGAGAATCATATTTTCTTGGAACACTTCTTGGATGACATGAATATATCAGAGCAGCCCACTGAATATAGCACAGCATAGTTTGAAATCAAGGACTTAAAGATTGTCAGTCCTGTCCACATCCAATTTGCACAAATGGACCGACACACACAGAGTACACACAGTTTATGCAGGCTTCAATGCACATTTTAATAGATCAGAAGAACAGCTGAATTTACAAGGTTTGTGAAATAATTTTTTTTTTTCCCATGGTTTACTTTTTGTTTCTACATTTCTGTCTAAAAAGGTAAACTAACAAAGATAATAATACGATATTTTCAGCCAAACTGTAAAAAAACAAAAAAAAAAAGTAAGTAATGTAAATAATTAATGGCAAACTGTTGGAGCTCTAGCGGTTAACGAAACTACATGCATCCTACTTCTCTCAGTTTATGGAAATGATGAGTCATGCAGATACTAGCCTACTCCGCAACAGATTTTATCTCGACAGGTTTAAAATAGCCCTAATATAAACACTTCAGGACTGGACAAAAGATGGATTCATTATTCTTATTATATACTGTACATTCTGTTAATTAGGAGTTCATCTTCAAATACAGATAACTCTGTTTTTAACCATTTTTACACAATATGAACTGCAAAAAATACTTTCTAAGACAAGATTGTTTTTCTTATTTCCAGCCAAAATATCTAAAAATTCTCACATCAAGAAGGATTTTCTAGACAAGAAAATATTACAGTCTTGTTATTAGAAGAAACAAGCTAAAATGAAGTAACTTTTTGCTTAGAACAAGCAAAATAATCTGCCAATGGGGTAAGCAAAATAATCTTTGAAAATCTGTTTCAAGTAAAAACTCACTTAATTTTAGCTTGTTTTTTCTAAAAACAAGACTGTATTGTTTCTTGTCTAGAAAAAGCCTTCTTGATTTGAGCATTTTTAGATATTTTGGCTGGAAATAAGAAAAAAAATATTGTCTTAGAAAGCATTTTTTGCAGTGTGGTTAAAAATATTTTATCTTTTTTTTTTATTGTTTATTCAAATGACTCAAATTCAAAATTAGTTTTTTACAAATTTTTGACAAAAAAAGTTACACTGTGTACATTTAAATCATTAATTAAAATATGCCACAATTTGTCACTGACACTGATAAAATGATAAATATATCATTATGGATGATAACTGAAATAAACTAGCATAAGTGCCGATACTGTATTTGCTATAGTGAAAAACTAAAACAAATGTTGAGATCTGAAGGTACAACATGATAAATCAGCTTATGAACGGCCCATAACATGAGCTGCAGTAAATGCAACTTGTGTTTATATAGAGAATCCTAAAAGGGCATCAGTAAATCAAAAATTAAATCAGATTTTACTACTTGCCCAAATTTCACATTTCAGTTCTGCATTAGAGCGAAGTTTCATTCACTCTTTGGCCATAAAGATCATACACCCAAAGTTAATGGCAGTCTTTTGATGTGTAAAAAGGACTCCCAGGCTCTGTTGAGATCCGCAGTAGACAGACCGTTGATGTTTGTCTGAACACAACTGAAGAGACCTCTGAAAAGAAACAAGCCTACACAACACAAGTCATGATAAGACTTCAGACCAGGAACACCCCGCACACTGATAGCAGCACAGCAAGTATCGTCTTCTGACAACCTCTGCCAGCAGACAGAGATGTATGTGTGTCAGAAAGTTTGTCAGACACATTAAGCCCCACGTTTGATGAGGTGTCTGAGATTTCCTCAATGACTGATGACTGTTAGTTTACGTCCTTGAGTGCGTATGCATACGGACGATACGTGTGAAACATGACCAAGGAAATATGAGCGATTCACCCTGCAGGATATCTGTTACTTGACACACACTACTTCCTTTCACACAGCAGGATCTTGACATACTGCACTGTGCTATCAAAAGCTTTAATTACATTACCCATGAATATCAGTGTTTGTGTTCTCAGAATGCATGTGTATGCAGATGGCACAATAGTCTCCTTATCTCAGTCCCAAACGTTGCTAACAGTATATGATCTCTTTTTCCGTATGGCCCTGGGGAGGTACTCTATGGCTCCCTTTGCGTATGACAGCTGATTCATGTTTAGATAAAAGCAATCCCTTTATCTTTATCTAGGACTGGAAATATTTCTCTTTATTTACTCAGTGTTTCCTCTCAAAGCTGCCTTAGAGGGAAAGAGATTAATAAAGACATTACTGTTGACTTGTGGAGCTCTAAAAGCTGCTTGATATCACAGTTGTTTCTTCCTCTTGCTACTATGTACCGGACAGCTGTTAAAAAACTCAAAGTAGGAACATCAAGCGCACCTTCCGCACAGGCATGTGCAGTCTTTAATCTTTTTTTTTTTACCGCTGTGGAGCTCTGTTTTGAGTAGGAGGCCAGCAGAAAACAATGTAATAGAATTTCGTAATGAATGCTTTTACTTTGCAATACATATATATGGATGAATGCTGCATTAATATGTTAAATGACTTCCTTTTCCAGGAAAGAGCAATGGTGTTAACACAGGACAACTAAGGGCCAATGTGCTAATTGGAAAAGGGGTCTTTACAGTCTCTCCCCACCTTTAACAGCGAAAAAATATACACATGCAGCAAGTTTCTCACAGAATGCAGCTATGCAGCATATAAAATAAGGGCTAAAAAAAGAGAAGACAACCATTCTAAAAAACAGTGGAATCAGTGAGGCATGAAATAGCTCCTTTCCCTCTCTTGTGCAGAAGTGAAATTTGCCTATCCTCCTCTGATAAAAAGAATGAGGGATTAGAGGAGGCTTCTACTCGCTGAGCTCCAAATCAGTACAGATTAGCCTGTCCTTGCAATGTATTACAGCGCAAAGTCCGAGACTTGTTGGTAAGTGTTGGTGACACCCTGTGGTGGTGGACATTGCTGAAACTTTATTTCAAAATGTCAACTGTGCTATAAAAGTACATACTGTCCAGTATTCTATGAAAGTAGTGAGAAACTTCATAAGGGTCCCTGACAAACCTATAAAGACTGGTGATCGTGTTGACCCAGTCGGAGATGATACCTGACTTGCTTGATGCAATTCCGCAGCACATTAATCTAAATATTATGACATTTCTTCCATCGCATTTGGGAAATCAAGGGTGCTTCATTGCCGTTACAGGCATGGGAGTTGTTCAGGGATCTCAAACAGAACAGCCATAAAAATCGTATTTGTGTCTGGAGAAATGTCAACTGCATGCTTGAAACACTGCACCAGGGCATTGGCCCTAATGAAAAAATAAAGGGAAACTGCTCTTTGTACTTACTGCATACATGGATGCAGTGAAAGAAAATCAATACCAAACCTCCTTATGAACTGAGTTTCGGGTGGGTGGTGGATAAACACTGAAGTGCAGTATTGTCAGCTGCATTATTGCAGAGATTTAGGAGGCCAGGATTGTCTTTGTTAGATAGGTGCCCGTGCCTCATGAGCTCGGAGACGAGCCACCCTCCTCTGTGTGACTGGGATTTCATGTATATTCATGAATCCACTAAGGAATATGGGGGAAAGCATCACCCTGAGCAGGCCACTGCATGTCCCGGGGCCAGGCCACTTCCAAGCTGTTTACATCTCAGTGCTTTTGCTCCTATAGCCCTGGGCCATGCTGTGCTTCTCTGTGGTTCTGTCTGCAGTGGCATCATTATCCGCTGGCATATCCACAGTATCTTTAGCACGATCACACTCTGTGCCAGCAGTTACCGAATGGTGTGAATCAATTTGAAGCAGGAAAATTGTATTTTACTTGTCAGGTCATTTCATTCTGTTGAGTGAAGGTCTTTAAATGTTATGATCTCTACTTGATATAGCATGCATATATCATTATCTGGGCTTAGGCTGTGACTGAATATTCTGAATATTAAATGAGAAGAAGTTTACTGCTACTAAATGATGATGACACTGTTGTAGCTGTAACATTCAATATTCGGTAGGTGTTTGAATGTTAAAATCAGAATATGTAATTGCTTCAAATCACTGTCTGAGGGATAGTAAGGAGCCTTCTAGCCATTTCAAATCTGTATGACTTTTTGGACATTTCGGAAAACAGTATTTTGGAAAAATTTTGGAACCAGACAGTGTAGCTTCATTGATAGTATGAACACACACACACACACACACACACAGATATACAATATAACTGTCCATCTGATGCAACACAGCAAGACCCATCAGCACAGCCTTTTCTCCTTTGTTTATTTAGACAGGATGAAATTGCAATATGTAAGGCAGACAATTTAGTGAGAGGTTTGTCCCAAATGGATGACGCCACTACAAAAAATTTCAGAAAGCACAGGCCAAATTACATACATCAAGTAGATGTATTATATAGTTGACCTTGTCCTTTACAAAATACAGACAATGCTCTTGCTCTTGGATAACGAGTTAACTAAACAAAACCTGACAACCTGGTCGATGCAGTGATAAGTTCATCCTCAAATACCCATCGTATCACCCTGGTATCTTGTAAACATGATTTTTATTTAATTTTTTTTCCAGGTGGAAACATACAAATAAACACCTGTTGTCCCTACTCCAGAAAATTCAGCTAATCAGATTAGAGCTTGCCAGTTTTGTGTGCATCAGACAGTCAGTGAATGACTGCTGGAGCTCCATCAGTGTGCTGTCTGAGACTGATACTATCAGTGCAGGAACTGAAAGTGATGAAGCTGGCAAGAGCCCATGTCGGTCTTCAGAGGTTTCTTGTCTTTGACTTGAGTACTTGGAATGCGGTCACACACACCAACTTAGGGACCTCTGCCCAACATCTATCTGATCAATAAACACAGAGTCCTCACAGACCCTTAAAAATTAAAATAGCATATTTTTCTTGCCACACATTTTCCATATTTCCATATATTCCAATTTTCTTCATGCTTTCTATCATTTCAAAGCAATGTCAGGCAACAAGGTCTGGGATAATCAGTGGTTCTATAGCTTAAATGGGCTTGTTTTGGGTGTGCAGCTGAGCTAGGCAGGAACCGTGGCTGGAAAATGGGTATCCCATCATGGTACCACTCAGCTTCCTGCTGAAAGCTATTTACTCATGTCATCTGCCGAATCCATGGCATCTGGAATAGCAACACAATTGAAACTTTCTAAACAAAAATGGCTTCAGTTTGGCACCAAAAAAAAAAACAAACCCTCATACAGTATAAACTCAAAAAGGCTGTACCTTTAATATAGAGATGTACTGATAGACCGACCATGGACAGGAATTACATGGAATTACCTCTCGACCAGACTAGATCGGTCAGTCTGCAGATTCTGACCAGGTCTGTTTTGACGACACACTTCTTAGTAATGTTTACTACTAACATTATGAGGCTAGATGAGGCTTAGGTATCACAGAGAGTCAACAACACACACAACACAACACGTGGAGTCACGGCTGACTCCAAGCAATGTAAAAACGATGTTCTCCAAAACTGCACTACAGTGACGTTACAGTGCAATAGTTTAATAAAGTTGTTAATTTTGTTTAATTGTTTCTAAAGTAAGTATTCTTGTTGCTTTATAGCGTTACAGTTGAACCACTGATGGCAGTTTATGGGACAGCCAGAAACCTTATGGTTTTCATCCTGTAGCTTTTCGTAATGTAGCGGTTAACACAACTCGTCTGCGTGTTGTGGAAGAACATTGTAGCAGGAGGTAATTCTCTCTGTTTATGTCAATGATGAATCCCGCAGGTCAATTTTGAACACACAAAAAAGTTCTGTAGCTGTAAAGTGTACGTTTTTCATTAACCGAATGAATTTTTTTCAACTTTCACATGGAATTCTTACATTCTATCGGCAGGTCACACTTATAGAAATTGCACCCTCCCCCGCCCCATTGACTTACAGTATTCATTTATTTCCCATACTAGTAAACAATGGCGCGCGGGTCAAACATGTTAAAAATACTGCTAAAATGTTGCACTGACCAATCAGCATCCAGTACAACACAGTATAATTATAGAACTAGAACTATGTATTTACGCTGTCATTGTTAACTGCACTTGCAACACAATAACAGTGCGACTATTATTACTGGCTTCTTTTCATTTTTCATTTTAATGGCCCCCCTGCCAGTGCGACCATCTGTAGAACACAGGGCATCAGTGTTAGTCAGGAGCCCTGTTAATTATTATTCCATTATTTAGATTTTAATATAACATTTTAAAAGGACACAGTTCTGGGAAAGGTTTATAAAGAACAAAAGTCAGTTTGACCCAAAATGGAATGTGAGCGTTACAATAACACTTCCATTCTAGCTGCTGGGCCGATAGGAGTCAAGTTGACCCTGGTGATTGAAATGCATTGGTCAGACATGTATTACCAGCCTTGAAGGCTCTCATCAAACAGCCATCATTCTCCTCCAATTGCAGCCTAAACCAACCGGCAGGGATAATAGGCTATGCTTGGAACTGTGAATCACGGTACAGCAGGCGAGTCAAAATGTCCACTAGAGTCCGCTGAAACATGCTGGATTGAGGCCAATTTATGCTCATAACAGCAATGCTTGTCTCGTTGTCGATACAGGTGGACGTTTACGACAAATGCTAAAAGCTATCAGCAGGAGAAGGATATCAAGGTGTGTGCTCCCCCGCCTGTCATATGGAAGGGTGTAATTTTCAGGCCACCACTCATTCCTGCATGATTTACAGCTGGAGGTATAATTGAAAAGGGTGTTTCCTCTGTGTTGTTTATCAAGGGACATGAATGTTGCTGAGAGGCTTAGTGAGGGAGACTATAAATAATAAAACAGTCTCATCTAGCACTCCTTCCACCTGATCTGTCCTCATAACGGCTGTTTATTCACATTCACACTCAAAACATTGGATTTTGTGAAGGTGAAAGGACTGGTTGAATCAGATTGAGCACTTTGTTCATCATATGAAAACTAAAGGAATGACCGGTGAGAAAGACAGAAGGGGCTGTCAATGTTTTGAAACCTGCTCCCACATGGAAAAGAGGCCTCAGGCTGATGCAGTATAAGTGACCATCGCTTTGGTGCCACAATTAATGGCCTTTGATGAGACAGCAAGACAACCAACACTTAACGCAACATGCTACCAGCCTGGGGTGAGTTAATGTGGCAGCAGGGCGGTGAGGGTTATAAAGTATGTGTTTGTGAAAGGCATTCGAGGCAGAGAAGAGAGAAAAAAAGCACTTGTGTAACATGGATGCTTGAGTGCAGTCCTTGACAAGCTGTTTACAAGAACCACAGGAACAAAACAATTAAGAGTGTCCTTTGCTTGCTGCTGATGGCTTTGACATATGCCGCCATTTTGAAGTGGCATGTCATTGATTCATTTTAATTAGTTCTTAGGAAATGTGTGCGGGATTTGTGGAGAATGCTGTCAAGTAAATTCTAGACAAATTGCTACACTTCACATATTTAATTGTTCCCTAGATAGTCAGAACTACATGAAACAAGACAGAGTTAGTTATAAGTTACACTGAGAGGAACAAGTCAAGAGGACATTGTGAGGGTGGATCTTTTTTTTCTATGTTCCAAGCACTGTTTGTAATAAACAAGTCAAATAAAAATAAAGTTTATCTAGTTGCAATGAAAATATATAACAGGTGAGACATAAGCCCTGTCAGAATTGTGGCATGTGCTGTCAAACCGTAAAAACTCTCTTCTGTTTCATTCCCCCTTAGAAAAAAGTCAGAATGACAGAAAAGAAAGCAAACAATTCGCAGTGTGAAAAGCAAATATACAACAACATACTTCTAATTGCCATATGTCTGTATACACTTCCACCACATTCATGATATTGCTGCGCTATGCAGTAATACTTTTATTCAACAAATGCATTTTTTACTATATCAAATAAACAAAATGCTGTTCTTTTACAGTAATTCATCATCAACAAAAAAAAAATCAATTCAAATTTACACCATAGAAATACATTATATTTCCAAGTACATTAAAATAGAAAAGATGCATGTTTTTTTTATTTTTTATTTACTGTATTAAATTGTATTCATTCACTCAAAATACCATAAACCATGTCATAAATGTGGTCAAAAGGGAATATGTCTGGCCTTCCAGTTGGCTTGACGCACTGGGTGTATTCCAGCTCCATTTTTGGCTGTGTCTGGAGTGAGATAAGTATTGAAGCACTCAGGAGAATAAATGACACATCGAAGTGATTGTGATCATCACAAAGCATGCCGGCCAAGTCTGCTCCCCCTCACCAGAAAAAGTGAAAAGAGGAAAGGATAGGCGATAAACGGCAGCACTGAGCAGGTGGGAGTGTGTACGTGTCTGTGTGTGAGTGTGTGGTGTGAAGGTGAGGCAATGAGCTAACGCTGTGCCTGACTTCCTGTAAGCATGATGGGACCATCAAAGTTGACATATAACTATCAACGTGTGCTCAGAACAGTCAGACAGCGATGAAAAGCATCACGGTCAAAGGAGTTGGGAGGATGTGGGAGTGGACGGAGGCATTGATCTCCCTGCCACGGTAACGGCGCCACCTCTGACATGACAATTGCACACAATATGGACGCAATGATGGCTTCGGCTACACCCTGACTGGTAGTATGAGCCAAAAGGGAATCACACAAACCAAACCTTTGGCCTCAGACAAAATGGTCTGGGTGAGAAGGGTTAACACATTTGCTGAGAGCTTCTGAAAGGTAAGACCAAACCTAGTGAACGTGACTGGTGAGTAAATGTTTCAGTCAGCCATAGGAAGCGCTCCTGGTGCCTTCTGACAAGCAATCCATCAAAAGGAACACACATACTCTCGCATACACCAGTATACACACCTGCACACGCATATACCTAGAGGGATTTGTTCAAATAAATGATGAATAAAAAAGAAAAGAAAAGCAGAAAGAAAATAAATGAGGTTTCTTAAGTATTTGATCAAGTGTGGCATTTAAAAAAGGTTTCTCTTCACCATAGGTGCTTCCAATTAGCCAGAAGACCTGATGTGACACTGCAGCTCTTGTAAGAGCCAAACATACTGTACGTGATGTCAAAGATTACAATAGACCTGTAAAAAAAAAGTTCTTTAACACACCTGAATGATGCAAACCAAAACTTGTTTGTAAATCTTTGAGTGTAGCTATTCTGGACAGTGGTGGGGAGATGATAGCGCTTCTCATACGTGGAGGAGATGTTCACTGGAGCAGAGGCCTGCTTTAATGGGCCGGTCCCCTGTGAGAACCACAAAGACTCCATGCAGCAGAGATTTACCGTTTGATCTCTCCATCTTATCTGTTTCTTTTTCGAATGACCTTGCGGTGCAGACTTTTATGCTCAGCCTTTTATTCTGAGCCATGATTGGATGCTCCTCTAAGCTTAGATCTGCGCAGTGTGATGGATGCATTTCCCTCACATTTATGTCCCCCCACCAACCCAGACAGCCACCAATGAATCTTCTGTGGTGCGACCCCTGCGAGAAGACCTTTCATGAAGACCTTTCCTCAAACGCCTTTTTTCTGCACACGTCATCCCGGTTAGCTTGAGCAACACAAAGGCGTCTGGGCTCCTGGTGTCCTTCGCTTGAAAAGGCCTATGTGTAACGGGCACAATACGAGGGCTTGATTGCATGCTTCTCTGCGGTTTTGCATTTACTCTGCTCATTAGACTATAGACTAATAAAAGGACTATACAGAGCAAATAAAAACACATCGCCCACAGGATGTAATCAGCGCTTTTAATTTGGGAGGGCAACGCTGAATGCCTATGGGAAGTGCATACTGCTGCTATGCTGCTGCCTAATAATATGCATAGAGAGGGAGACAGACAGAGGATACAGCGGATTCATTGTCGTGCTAGGAGGATGATGGAAATTAAGAGTAAAACACAGAGAAAAGTAGAAATAGAAGCACAGTGAAATGAGGTCCTAGGGTGAGGAGCGAAAGAGAAAGCCTTGACGCAACATTAAATATCCACACTGTGTCTCTTGCATAATTAATAGATGAAGGAGATTTTGAACAGAGGGCCGTCTGTGAGAAAGCGGCCAGGCGTCATATCAGATATAAATAAGCAGTGCCAAAGGCAAGAGTGTAGATTAGAACACTCAAGCATTCACCAAAATCTCAGCTGTCCTCTACAATTGCTGTTCGTGTAAGACAGTCTCCTGCACTTGTGCTGAAAACCCATCTATGGAGGTACAGCAGTCCACAGACAAGTTTGAATTCGAATGAATAAGAAATGTTTGTACTGAATTAACTAATGAATATTTATATTACATTATTACAATTTAAAAGGAAATCTAAATAAGACATGATTTACTATTATACATCCGTTAGAGATGACAAATTTTAAACCATGCAAACGTGAAAAGTTTTCTTTCCCATGTTCATTTATATTTTTTACTTTTCTTCTGCAAATAAAATGTATATAACAAATCAGAAAAGTGTTTATATACTTCAAAAGTAATGAATACTGTACATATTTTTTATGGAAACAAACATGCATTATTTAAATTGTTCTGTAATGATTCCAACTTTGCTTAAACAATAGTGGAGAAACAATTGACAATGAGGATTACATTTAAAAGGGTTACTTCACCCACGATTCAATTTTTGTCATTAATCACTTACTGTAGCCTCATGTCAAATATAAGATATTTTGGATGAAAACTGAAAGGCTTGTGACTGTCACACTGCCAAGTATTGAACACTGTCACTGGTTCAGTCTGTATTTTATGAAGGGACGAGAATACTTTTTGTAAGCAAAGAAAATAAAAATAATAAAATGTATTAAAAATGTTTCTCTCCGCATCACCGTAGTGTAATTTTGGAGAATATACACATTGTGATACATTGTGTACACATACACATGCATTTACACTTCCATTTGAATGAAAAATCCTGCTTGAGTGCAGTGGATATTCTCCAAAATGGCTCTATGGACAATTGTTGAATAAATGTCATTATTTTGAGTTTATTTGTTATCTCTTAGCTTCATAACTTTACAGTAGAAACACTGATGACGGACTATTCTGAGGATGTCTTCCATACTGTTTTCTGGACCTTGACAGTGTTCATTATTTCTTACTACTGTTGAACACAATTTAAGATATTACGAGTTTGCAACAACATGGGGCAAGTGATTAATGACAAAATGCTCATTTTGTTTAACCCTTTCAAGTAGAAAGAGTAACATACTACATGCAAGGTCAAGAGAATAACTTTACTGCATGTGCAATGTTACAATATACATTTCACAATAATAATAATGACAAAGTGAACACATTTGGATCTTGCATACTGTTTAAGAAATATGTTTGTACCACTAGTCCAAAATCATTGTATAGCCTAAGTGATTCAACGACTGAATAAAAACTACTGTGAATATGTTAAGCTTCAACAGTTTTTGAAGGTTCTTGGCTGCATTTCATGGCTTTTGTTCAGAGCTAATTTCCAATCTGCAGTAAATCAGCTCAATTAGGCCTTCTGAAACTGCAACGACTGCGCCATCTCATATTGAAGCACTGAATAATAGCGTGTATCTAGCATTCAGCTCACGTTTGGGATGAGGGAGATAGGTCTGAGTGATGTGAGGTTAGCTTCACCTCCATGCTTTCCCTTATCATGAGAGACAGATAATGTCAGTGTCCACCTCAGCGCTGATTACCCTGTCATATGGCATCAGTGTCACTCTCTAAGCCAACACAATACCCCCCTGGGCCCATTAGTGCTGGCCTGGGCTATTTATGGGCTCTCCTCATCACCCAACTGCAAAAACACTCTCTCCTCTCGCTTTCATTGCTTGTTGTCTATTTCCACCCCTACTCCTTTCTGCTGTTCTCCTCTATGAAAGAAATAACTTTTGAAAAGCATACTGTATTTGAAAAATTAATACATCAAATCTTGTCCATGGAGCTCCAAAAGAATAATTTGATTTGCTTTTATGCTGAACACAATAAGTGGCATAATTTCCTGTTCATGTGTGGTCTTTGTTTCTGTCCTCAAGAACACATTCTGAGGTATTAGAATAAAACCACTGCAATACTCCTGCACTAGAGTGAAACATAAGCATCTACCTTGACTGACAGAAAGTTACAAGATAGAAGCTGAATTTGCTTTAAACCTTAAAAGAAAAAAAAAATGCACCATTTTATCTTGGGGTTAAAATGTAAAAAAAAATGGAAGGGCATTAGAGTGGAGTATACCTGATATTAATAAAAATAACCAATGATAAAATTGTAAAAAACAAAAAAAACAAAAAAAAAAAAAACAGAGAAAGAATAAAGAAGAAGAAGATTCAACTATACAAAAAGAGAGCTGATGGAAATGGATTAAACTGTCTATTGTAGTTTCATCTCTTTTCATGAGCAGTTGAACATGACTGCGGTAGGATAAGGGGCAGAGGCAGTGGAGTGGAGTAGGATCATTTTGTAAGCTCTTTCTTCGTGATTCACATTTTATGTATGGCACTGATGTCCAGGCAGCGAGAGAGGTGGTTTCAAAGAAAACATGCTGAAACCAGTACTACAGTAGCACATTCACCGCAAGAATTGCTTACATCTCATTCACTAAGGCCATTTCAACGGTAAAACCATTTCACTTACACCTGTTGCTAAACCTCTGTGGATTTAAAGGCAGTAATATAAATCTAAAAGTAAGTGGAAAGAGACAGTCAGGCTTTACATGCAAAAAAGGATGCTTGTTGTAACTGTAATGGCTAGTTTCTCAAGATACTAGGAAACAAGAGAAAAGAAAGAGATCATTTTACTGTACTATTGTTTTATTTTAATGAACAATATATTTACCTACACACACGTGCACTTGTTACTATAAATAGTTATTTCTACTTCATTGATCTGACCCACACCTAGGACCGTCCATATAAGCTGTGAATGCTCTGTATATTTATTCAATTTAAAAGAACAAGTTCAGGGACTGGAAAATTAATATTAACATTAACATAAATGTCCTTGTCATTTGAGATCAAGCAACTGTGTGTAAATTATTTATTTGCTAAACAATAGTAGTTGTCTGAGAGATTCAGGTGAGAGGATCAACAATAGCTTCAGGGCTTATGGCGTTTTGTCATACTGGCCATTATTGTTCATGCCTCTTATTGGTTTGGTAGAATGCGAGAGAAGGAAAGAATGTCTGAAAATTGCTCACCCAAATGGAAAAAATCTACTATATTGCTGCCATATATTGATTACTGAAAATCACATTGTATTTAATGCAAACTAACTTGATTAAATCACATTCTGTGTGTTTAGCCCCTGGAATGCGAATTTAAGAGGGTAACCCTGCCAAAAAACGTCTATTTTACCCTACTAGAACACGACTTTGAATGGGGGACCCCGGACCCCTTAAAACACAATTGGTTTTGGGCGAGATTTGAGAAGCAATGGGGTGCGTTTTGTAGTGAAAACCTGGCAACCCTGCACAGCACCTGAACAAAGTTTTGCAACTGTAAATATCTTGTCGTTTACGCGCTGCGTTAACGTAAAAGTCTTATCGCGCGATAAAAAAAATATAGCCGTTAATCTATTTACAAAGTTGGGTTGGGATCTTGGTCTATACTACGCAAGCTATGATGACTTTCACCTTGACATTTTAGCATGGATGTGTACCTAGCAGAATTTCACTGTAGCCCTATTCAGACGGGACTAGTTTTCTAAACTACGTGTGAGCTTCGATTCTTATCACCTGCCGTTTAGTTCAACTATTATGATTTTTATTTGTAGTAAACCCGTGTTAAATTTGATAATTAAAACATATGTAACCGAGTAATCTTACCTGATACTGATATTACAATAGCCAGTCTTAACAGTTTATGTGTCTGGCTCTTTATTTGTATTTATTTAATTCTTTTATATATCAAAATATATTAAAGGTGTGTGCGGTAAGAGGATCTATGGCATATCGCGTTGTGAAAAATAATATCAAAGACATCGCATTCAGACTATAGAATTATCACAGAGGTTGTGAGAGAAAAACACAGACATGGCAGATTTGGATGGGATTAAAATCACGTCTGTGAAACAAAACATTCTCTAACGACCCCCTATAAAACTAGTCCCGTCCAAACAGGGCTTTACTTTCAGTCATTATTTAGGTAGCACACATATATATACACGTGTGTGTCTGTGTGTCTAGGCATGTGGGAAGGTGCTATATTCCTGACAACATTCATATTTTTATATTGACATGCTGTTTCTTATTTTTGCCATCTCAGATACATTATTTAATTAAATAGCATATCTGGTCAGATAAATCACTGGTCTCCACTGGTGAAACCTAATGTAGTGAACATAATTTAGTCATACTAAATGTATATTCACAGTTTGAGTTCAGAGAAGCACACATACAGGTTCAAAGGCACAAGTACACATTTTTGCTGACCAATACCTGCAGATTTTTTCTAAAGTTAGCTGTACACGGTTTGGCGGCAGTGGGTTAACTCCCTGACCCTCAAACCCAGCTGAGGCCATAGGCAAACCTCAGCGTGGAGTCTGACCAGCAGATGTGCTTCCGCAGCGGCCCAGCTGCACACCATGTTAAAGGCCCAGCACCCCTACTTCCTCCTCCATCTGGCACCGCCACACACCAGATAACACCTTCAAGTACAGCATATAACCGAAAACCCTCTGAAACTACCAGAGAAATATGCACCATGTTTCAGCCACTAATAAGGAAAATGAAGTATTTCTAAATGGTTACTGGCCTTTGCCCTTAATGCCAAAATGAGTCTAGGAACAAATATAGGCTACATCTGTCATTGCGTATTCAACAAAGCAGAACTTATCTAATATTGCTTTATTTGGTCAAGCAATCACGTATTTTCATGCTCTTGTCAGGAACAAAGTCAGATACTTACAGCAAAATAGAATAATCAAGCAGCTGGTAATTACTGTACGGAGATCTATGTACTGCCTATGGCTCTGACAATTTCATGTGAAAACATTCTCTAGCGTTAAGACGTGATACTGAATGTAAAGCGTGTACCCTTGTGTAATTAGATTGCAACTCAAGCTGCCCTACAGTGTTAAAGGGAAGCTACAAAAAGTGGATGACTTTATCTGTAGAATTGATAAACTATCAAAGCAAGGCAAACTTGGATGATGTTTTAATAAAACAAGCCCTTGACCATTTTTCCCTGTACATTTCTGATAGTAAACCTTTTTGTAGTGGTTTGTTCAACAGTATGTTACACTCGCTTTACTTCAAGGCTTGACTAATGCTACAGCTATATTTCTTGGAGAGATTTTAGCATATCTAGAAACTTTTGAGCCAGACATAGTCTGTTCGCTGCCGGGTTGGCAGCTGAGGACGTCAGCTCTGAAAGGCACCAATTTGTCAAATGCACTGGTGAATGAAATTCAAAATCTATACAGGTATGTTTAAATTATGAGCTTGAGCCATTAAAATACTTTCAAGTAATGAGCAAGAGTAAAGAATGAAAGAAATATTCCAGGTTCAGTACAAGTTAAGCTTAACACACAGCACTTGGTTAATATGAGGCACTTATAATGGAAATGAATGGGACAAAACTGTAATCATATTACATCCAAATTAAGTAAATATTTACTTTGATTTTAGTGTAAAAAACAAACACATGATTTTTTCCATTGTATTTTCTTATTATATTTTTCACGTTTCTGCTTTTAAATCTAATATAAAATGATTTACATTGTAAGGTCCGCACTGTAAACAGGAATATTTCTATAAATCTGAAATATTTCCCTAAAAGCACTACTAACCAGAAGTGTAATGTGTTTCTTATTAATTAAAGGATGTTTATTACAGAGTTATTTCCAGAAAGAAGAAGAAGAAAAACACCAAGGATTTTTGACTTTTAAATAAATGTAAAATAAACCCTTTCCAAATTATTCCAATAAGTTTTAGCATATTTAAGGCAGTGTGCAGACTGTAAATCTACATGGGCTGATAGCTTAAAATTTGCGAGCGGTATGCTGGATACGTGTCATCTATTTCCATAAATATGTCTCAGAAAATAGCTTCCAAATCATTGTCAAAAATCCCCCTGACAAGACCTTATTTATTTTTTACCTGCCAGGAATATGGCGTGCATAATCAGAAATGTTATTAGAAGAACAGACCCCTCGCCTGTTAGCCCTGTTACCGGAGCTCGTAATAACTCTGAAAATGCAAATGAACTCTGGGTAATCTATTAACGTCACTTCAATTTTATATCAGCACTCCAATTTAGCAGATCCTGACACATTCCTGCGCACTGTGTCTCCGTACATGGGTTCATTTTGCCAGGAGAGAACGGGCAAACAGCAAGCAGGGCGGAGGAGCCATGTGCCATCTGTCTCTTCCCGACTTTATTACCGACTCTATAATGAAGCCCCCGTCGCCGAGGCCTCACACACGCTCGACTTTCAGATGACAAAAACAACTTTCCCGGCTTTATTTTTCCTTGTAGCAATTATTGTCATTCACACCTTCTTCTGTGAAAGGGAGGCGGCATGGACGACTCAATGTTAATTACCCCAATAGTCACTTCAAGTAGACTTGCTAATTTCAACAATGTAACAATCCTCTTGTCAGCGGCAGAAGGCAGGGTGCTTTGTAATGCCAGCATATGGTTTGAAGACCTGATGGGGAAATTTGCTTGCTTGTATTGGCCTTAGAGTCAAACCGGTAATCCAATGAGATTTGTCCAATCCAATCCAGTTATCACTGCCCGTTGTGGACAGACCGACGCAAACAAGTTACACTCATACACATATACAAATTCTTGGGGGGAAATTTGCATCCTTGAGCTTTCATCATGTGTTTTAAGTTGAGAAGGTGAAGGATTTGTCTCTCCTCACATGGCCTTTTGAATCTTTTATTCTTTGGCTTCTCATGGCTTTGGTGATCTAAGGATTTTAGAGATTGCCGACGGCGTTACACAACTGTCCAGTAGCATCTGAGCGTTATTTGTTCTCACTTAAATATATATATATATATATATATATATGTTTGTGTGGAATGCTTTTCTTGGTTTTTACTTTACTCCTATAAGTATAAAAAATTCAGCCATTACCAAAGTAAAACAAACTTCAGGGTACATTGTTTGGGCAACTGTTGTAACACATTACAATTACTTAATGTTTCTCCTCAGATGGGTTTATTATTATTATTATTATTATTATTATATCATAATTATAAAATTAAGTCACTATTACATACTAGTCAAAGTATAACACTTTACATAACAGCTGCTAATTATAATTATTTTACTTTACACTACAGAAGTTAAATTGCAATACTTACATCTTTATTTCTACAGTAGCGCCATGTTGGAGAATATCCAGTGAACACACTATGTGCGCTCTTCTGCGTCCACCATGCCATAAGGATGCACTGTTTTTGTTCATATCAAAGCAAAAGCAAACACAGAAAATGTATCGTGGCTGACGGAACAGTGTACATAGTGAGTTACTTCATAACATTCAGATTGAACTACCCAGTCTCACGGTATTATTTGTGGCAGGGACACGTTTATTTCGTTATTTTTGTAACTCCAGCACCCTAAAATGCATTATTATGAAAAAAAAAATGTGCTGGACTTATGAAAATACTGGCACAAATAAATAGATTAAATTAAAACTGAGTAAATCACGAATTGCAGTGAGACTTGGTTGGATTGAACCACTGATGGCAGATGGACTATTCTGACAAAGTCTTCCATACTTTTCTGGACCTTGACAGTATAATTTACACTGTCACAAGCCTCCCGGTTTTCATCTAAAATAACTTAAATTCAGTATCAAGGACAAACAATTTGTCCTCAAGTTTGGAACGACATGGGGGTAAATGATCGACAAAATTTTCATTTTGGGGTAGTGTAACTCAATAAAGGGTTATGATGTGAATTTGAAAAAACATAACTTGTGCACACTGCATACGTAAATGGATGCTAAACCTACACCACATGCAGTGTTCGCAGCTGTACGTGTGTAAATGATCACAATGCCACACACTACTATGTGTGTGTGTGTGTGGGTGACAAATCCCCCGTCAGACAGAAGCGAAAGCGAGAAAACTGGAATCGTTGTATTGATAATGTGGAAAATAAGCACTGAGCAGTAAAACTAAATATTGACTTGGTATGTATCGAAATATCTACATTTCAGCGACACCATAACATATACACACAGTTATAATCAATACTTTAAAGTGAGTTTAATAAATATGTCTAATCTTAGCCGCAGTAATGCACTTGTTGTTTATATACATCTACGAATGATAATTCCATAATCAACAAACTACTGGCTAAAACACAAATAAATTAATTCCAATTGGTTTGGTTTCTCAACTGAACTTTAACCAAAACAAACTTCACAACTTCCTCGCAAAACTTATTGTCAAGCCATTATTAGAAAACAAAGCATGCAACATCAGCATGAGGAGTAAACTTCTGTGATTTGTGTACATGAGACAGGAAATAAAAGAGGCTTCCTTATTTGTCTGTTTGTTGTTTTTCTCTCCCAGCCAAAGAGCTTTTGATTCTCTCTATGAGTGTCTCCCACAACATAAATACTTTATAAGACCAAAACAAGTCATTGAGAATGCCTTTCAAGCAAACAAGAGAACATCAGCTAATGTTTAATTGATCAGCAGTGACAAAAGGAAAAAACAATCGTGAAAGAAGTCAACTTCAGGCATATTTTGCCATATTCCCCTTCCTGCACTCCTCCACCACTGTGCTCGTCACCCCCGCCGTCTGCTGTATCCCACACTTCACTGTCAAACCCCTCGGAAAACTACACTGAGGATTTCAGTTGAGTGCATTAGTCTGAAAGCAGAAGAAAGACTCTCACATATAGTACCAATTTCGTCTGCTCTAAGTGCACAAAAATATGACAAAGAACAAACGCTGAGGAGAAAATGCCCATATGAAGAAGCCAAGGTTTTAAAGGAAACAAGGAAGCTCTGTGTTACACATGACTGGGTTATAATGTACCTGGATAAAGGCACTATTCCCCTGCATTCTCCATTCTACACTTCAAAAGTGAGCCTTGGGTCAGGAGTTAAAAAACACTTGAAGCACGGGGCAGATTTAATGATGTTTTACTGCTCAAATTAACATCGATCATTTTATTAATGGCACTTCCTGTAACTCAGAGTACTCTCATCTTTAATCTATATTAATGAATATAGTTATCCTCTCTGCATTACATTATTTCATGCTGTGTATAAACCATCAACCGCAAAAAGAAAACAAGTCACGAGTTCAGACATTTCATACAGTTATTCCCCAGCGCAAGAGTTGAAAATCCACCACAGATCCCTTTATAATTTCCTGAAAAAAATGGGATTTCACTGCAGAACACTACATTGCAGCACAACAGGGCTTTCAGAATGTCACGAGGGTTACAATGAATCCCTTAAGTGGCACTATTATGAGATTCCCTTCACCGACTAACTCATATTCAAAATCCATCTCAAGGTCAGGCTCGGGATTGTATGAGGAAATCTCAAGTAGGCTTTGTCAACTAAATATGAGCTCTATTTAAAACGAGTTTTAAAGGAGGCTTTCATTAAAATGCATGGCTACAAATGCTGAACTATGTCCATTGGATTGTGAGGTTAAAACATAACTATGGACACTAGTATACATGTTGTGCATTGTTGTATCAATCTCCAGACATACTAATGCGAAATTTCTGTCACCTCTTTTTTTTATCCATTCTTGGATCGCTATTACTTGTATATTTTGTCAAATCTTTTGTCTGCCTCTTGTCATTGTTCAGCTGAGACAATCGGAGATGATGAAAGGAGATCACTCACCCACTTGGGACATCTCTGGCACTGAACCTTTGTAAGGCCCCTCTAAGAACTGTGGGGGGTTGTCATTGATGTCTTGCACTTTGATGATGAACTCTGACGGCTCTTCCAGAGGTTTGTTGCTGTCTCTGTCGATGACCTGTGCCTTGAGCGTGTACTCGGCCTTCTCCTCCCTGTCTAGCCTTTTCATGGCGTGAATGTCCCCAGTCTTCTCGTTGATGGCGAAGATGGTGCCCGCCCCTTCCCCTGCCAGCACATACTTGATGTTCTTAGCCTCCACGTCCAAATCCGTATGGAGCTAAAAAAAAAGAAACAGAGGAGGGGGATTGAGGCTACTTCCAGTTACAGCTAATACCACTCAAGCATGACCAGATCAATGGCGTCCACACCGGACCGAGCTGCAATCAATCACGTAAAAGAATTAAAACCCAACGTCAAGTGCATGGCTCCATAGTCTCTTCCAAATTCTAGTGCTTTATTGTGATGGTTGAATTGTTCAATCTCACAGACAAAAAAACGGCAAAAGGGCATGCTAAGTCCTGGGTTTCAAGTTAATACTTGGGTTGTGTATCCCATCTATCTGTCATTCACCTCTTCATACATCACTAGTAGAGGGTGGAGGTCAAAGCGTTCTGCTCACACCTGCCTCAGGGCCCTGTTACCAACTTGAAACCAGTCACCAAGCCACAGCTCCAGAACAAGAAGGCAATTGGGTTGTGTTTGGAAAAAAAAAAAAAAAAGAAAGAGAGAAAATAAATAAAGGGCAGTACTATACTTGCCTGCTTCTGAGAGAGAAAACAGACATCTGTCAAACAAAAGAGAAAAAGGCCCAAAACAAGTTTGTCATTCAATCATTCATTTAGACTTTCATTGGATTGTTGTATTTTTTTTCAGTGCAAAACTGATTAAATTTAATTTAAATTGATTAAACTGATTAAATTGAACTTAAACTGATTTTTCATCACACTTTATTTTAAGGTCCAATTATCACCATTAACTATGGCTTTTGCCTCAATATAGTACTAATTTGCTGCTTACTAATAGTTTGCAGTTGTTAAGTATTACGTAGGATCTGGGATGTTGAATATGGTAATGCAGAAAAATAAAATTACAAATATAAAAAAATATATTAATAATAAGGCTTTTTTTCTGACAGAACTTGGGAACTTTTACATTTCAGAAATGCTATTTCAGAATTCAGGTGGCAATATATACAGGTTGGTGTGAGGTGGAAGTACACATGAGACTGCAGTAACGAGACAGCGCAAGCTTTGAAATGCGGACTTCAAGAAAAAAAAAGAAAAAGCATTTGCTTAATAACTATGGCTTTATGCATATGTTGTCTCAGCGGTGCCGTTTCCAGACACTGACAAAGCACACACACTTAAATTGTCACACCTTGCACTTTTGTTCTCCTAATTGTCCTATCATTCCACATGAAAGATCTATCTCATTAACACATCAGCTTCACAACAGTCTTCGCTCCAAGAAAACCCCTAAATGAGCCCAAATTAATGATGTGCTTTTTCTGATGAAAAACTTTTATTTTTCCTCTTTCCTGAGATTTGAATGTATTCAAGAAAATGAGTGATAAAATGTATTATTATGGATTCCTACAATATATGAACAAAATGTCACAGCTGCAAAACTTCACTTCCTCCATTTGTTCATCCCTATGCCCTATGTGTACAGACAACATTTCAAGCTTGCGCTCACACCAGTCTCATTCTGACGAGTGATCACTTAATCTCAATGTGCAAACAATCGACTGAAAGTGCGGCAGCGGAGGGGAGGCAGTCTGTCATAACCTGGGTTGCCAGGGCAACTCCAGTGCTCTAACATCTGACAGCATCTGCATTTTCCCAACTCTCTTAACACAGATAGAATGGAAAGAGGTCTGGTAGTTATTTAAAAAAAAATTGATAGTATCAAATAAGGAAAACCTCTGTGATCACTTCACTAAAGGTGCAAAAGAGAAGGAAGGAAACAACAAAATCACAATTCACAAAAAAGTTGATTTCATAATACATTTGACTGAAAACATTAATTACAAGACACTACGAAATACGAAGCTAAAAACTAACGGCAACAGTGGGAAATGTAAAATCCTGGGCAGTCTTAAATCTGCCAACACACTGGTGTGGATTAGCATTCAGAGCTGGCCGACTGGAGCTGAACGGGAACAACAGTAGGTTTTACACCCGTCTCTCTCTGTACCACTGCTGCGGAGAACAGCTTTTATTGTCAGTTCAGGAGAAAATATGTCAGTGGCTGCTAGAGACAAACCTTTATAGTAGCCTGAGGAACAATCAGCGGCTCCGTAATGAGGACCCCTCTATCCCTCTACGCCTCTATTGCACACTAAAGTGCAGCGTTAAGCCCGACATTGCAAATTAATGATTTTGCCTCATGTCAGGGCAAGTGGCAGAGAGGACATGAGCGGAGAAGAGAAGATTCACATCACCTACAGAGATGTGGTGTCACGCGTTTCAAAAATGTCAGCAGAGCCCCAACCCAAGCCCCATCTCAACAGTCAATTAGGCATTGTTTAAGAATAGTGCTCTGCTTGGACTCAGTGAACTGTGAAATTGACCATGTGCTACTGCAGGACCTTTGAGGTCACAGCAGCTTCGTATGGTATGGAAACCTGCTGAAAGGTTTCATGGTGATCATGCATGTTGCCAGAGCAAATTCCTGTAATGGATTCTGGGGCTTTCAGGAGCGATGCCATTTATATTTTAACAGCCACTAATGACATTAACTTACTTCTCCTTCTCATCATCAGCAGCATCACTACAATTCATGTCAATGCTATATTGGCAAAGCATAGTTCACATGTTATCTTTTCGTTTTGCTCATCTAGATGTAGTCATTGTGGTTAGCATGTGGTTCTCATGTGGGAGATGTAGGTTCAGATTTGGCTGTGTGTTACATCCAAAATTAATTTCCCTCTTCCCCTTTAATTTCTCAAGGTTGTACTCTTTCCCCATCTGTCATGCAATTTCCAACTGAAACTACTAAACTGCAAAAATATATTGTTTTATTATGTATGCAATTTTTCTTAGCTCTTTGTTTTGAATTATTTTATATGTCAGCAAGTGCTCATATATATATCACTGACATTCATATATAAATAATTATGTTTCAGATATTGAAAATGGGCTGTAAGGAAAATAAGCTATGTGTGCATATGCACATAATGAATGAATCTAAATATAAATACTATTCATAAGAAAAAGATTGCATGCTGCCTGATAAGCCTGTTGTTAAATTCTTGCAGTACCCACTGATAATTGTTTTATTAAATAGGATGTCACCTTTACTCCCTTACTAATAAATGTTGTTTGCATGTTGTCTTTTATAGTTTCCCCCAAACGCAATGAGCAACTGTATTTTGTACGATTTGATAAAATGAATAGGCAATATATAAAAGTAATGATTATTATTTTTACCAGTTCACCCTACATTTGACACTGTATATATTCAGTAAAACAGGATTCCTACCTTCAGAGAAAACAATAAATGCCCTAATGAAAAACAACGAGAATAAGCATTTGATGCAGGCTTGACTAATGACACACAGTGCCTTGAATGGATTGGCTTTCTCAGTAACCTTCCCAGGTACATGATTAGCCTTCCTGAGCTCCTGATTTATTCCTACTGTGCTGAGAAGGAACCAAACAGAGCAATTGTTATTGCTATACAAAGCAAATGTAATCAAATCAAAAACAGATAGATTTTCAAGAAGCAGATCTAACTACAATATCCAGATACAAAACTCTGCTACAAAAGAGCTTTATCTGTGTCCAGATAATACAGATTGGGAATCTAATTTCATATTTTAGCTTAGTGTTTTGTTTTTTTGCTTTTTAAACCCGCTGCTTTATTTACTGAGTGGCTGAATGGACTGTGGACTGCTACAGGGTGTGATTACCAATTCTCCTGTTAAAACATGCATTGATTTCACACAAGTAACACCATCACAAGCAACATGTTAGGTCTGGGCCGGGACTGGTCCTGTATAAGACTGGCTGTGACTCTGAACTTCTGCTGTGCTAAAAACTAATCAGGCAACAATCTTTCAACATAGGAACCACTAACAATGGAGCAAATAATACATATAATCGAAGATAATAATACTGACACAACCAACATAATAACAGCACTATGACATAGGTGAAAAAATCAAATAAAATATCAACTATATAACGTCTAGGGTACAAAAGTAACCCACGTTCACTGAAGGAGGGAACGGAGACATTACATGTGGGAACTCACCAGAGGGACCAATTGCCTTTGAGCGTTATACAAAAGGCCAATGAATATTGGCATGCACTTGATTGCGCTCAGGTGCACCTCATGTGTGAGTATAAGAGGGCATGAGCGCTGGGCACATGCAGGTTATCGCCGAAGAGCCGAGCCAGCGTTAGCGCGACCTCAGAGTCGTGGCAACAAAAGTGTAACATCTCCATTCCCTCCTTCAGGGAACCTGGGTTGTGTTCGTAACCTAGACGTTATCCTTTCAGTCGAATCACTTTGACGTTACATATGGGAACACCCATGGAACAGGCCATGACCCTTGAGGCCGCACTACGCGGAGACCGCCTGCCGACAGATACTTTTTTTAAGCTAGTCAGCAGAGAGTATGGACGTAATCTTCCCCAACACCCTGGGGGCCAGATGTAGAGGTGGCCCCCCAAGGTGTAGAGCCTCTGCTCTACAGTACGTCCGACTGTGGGGCAGGGAGGACTCAGGTTCACTTAGTTAAGGGAAACACTGAGAAAAGGCGCACGTATCCCGTGGGAATGGCACAGCAAGCCGGCACCAGCCGGTCTCCCGCTCACCTGCTGTCTTCAGTGAAGATGCGGGAGGACGCAGAGGTCGTAAAACCTGATGAAGGTGTTGGGTGTCGCCCAGTTTGCAGCCCTACAGATGTCTGCTAGAGAAGTGCCATGAGCCAATGCATAGGATGAGGAAACACTCCTTGTGTTGCTGGGAGCATCTGAGACTCCGAGTGCGGGCAGTGTAGAGGCGCAGAGCGTGTACAGGACACAACAACTCTAAGGCTGGGTCGTTCTGCCTCCTCCCGGGGCAGAGCTTGCAGGTTCACTACCTGAGCTATTATCAGCCAGATGCGGATGCTCATCTACAGTACCATAAAAGGGAAAGGGCACCCTCCGCGACTTTCGTGAAGACACGGGGAGACAGGCCAAGAGGCCAAAGGGTAAGACTTTGTACTGATATGCTCAACCCTCAAACGGGTCAGAAAGGGGTCTGTGTCGAGGCAGAATCGAGACATGAAAGTATGCGTCCTTCAGGTCGATGGCTGCGAACCAATCCTGGCTCCGGATGCATGTTAGTTCACTTTGGAGTGAGCATTTTGAACGATTTCGATTCCGCTTCAGCCTCACCGTCTGACTCACCCTCTGAGGCTGCCGAAGACATCCCAGCCTCTCGGGGCGCCCCAAAGGACACACTCGGTCCTGTTACGGGGGGAGCGGTCTCCTTTGGGAGGACCACGGGACTACGCCAGAAATATTCATTGGCCTTTAGTAAAAGGCTCAAAAGGCAATTGGCCTCTGGCGAGTTCCCATATATAATGTCGAAGTGATTCGACTGAAAGGGTAACTATTAATACACTACCGTATTATTGTTTTTGTTGTTGTTTTTTCTTGATAATAATTAAGAATAACATTCCTTCTTTCTTTCATTAAAGTTAAACATCATTAGAAGGATTTCAAAAGGGTCACATGACAATAAAGACTAGATTTATGATGGAAATAACTTGCTCTGCCATCACATGAATAAATGATGTTTAAAAATAAAAAAAATAAATAAACATATTTTTCAGGTATTTTTAAATTTCAATAAATAATAAATGCAGCCTTGATGAGATTTAAACTCCTTTCTAAAACATTTACGAATCTTACAGAATTTTTATTTTTTTTCAGTAATAAATATTAATAATAACAATAAGAATAAAGTATGTGTGACAAAGGCACTGAGGTTTGAGTGAGCATCCAAACACTTTATTCACAAACGTGGTCAAACAGGCACGGTCAAACACATGCAAACAGTTCAATCCAGGCAAAGGCAAAAGAGTAACTCCAATAAACGGGCAAGGGTCAGGGCAGGCAGCAAACAATCAAACAACTAAAAAAACAGTCCAAGGTCAAAAATGCAAAGAAACAAGGAAACCACAAGAACAAAGAACAAGGGTATGGCTTTGCAATAATCAGCATATGAGAGAGGGTGAGGGCTTATTTTATGCTAGACAGAGGGGAACACAAGCCAATGAGAACAGGACACATGAAACCAAGGAACCAATGGGGACACAACACACAGACAAGGGTAGTACATGACCTAACACTTCAGAGTGGAGTGCCCTTTAAAGGAGCTCATGGGCACTCCAGCTGGCGATCATGACAGTATGTTTGTGTGTGTGTATGTGTATATATATATATATATATATATATATATATACACAGTGTATACTGT
>JAUMHQ010000059.1:16031519-16043095 GCA_032361165.1 Enteromius paludinosus
ACTTTTGGCCTCTACTATATATATATATATATATATACACAGTGTATACTGTACACATATAGCAATACATTTAATCTGTATCACACTGAACTGAAAATGGCATGCCACTATGTCATGTTAGTTTTTATTTTCAAGTGGTTCCCTAAGGCCATGAAGGTACTACAGTGCTATTAGACATGCAAATAACTCATCCATCTCTCCTTGGCAGAGACCAATGGACTGATAGGAGCTGCAATTATCATGTTCTTTTCTTTGAAGTGTCTATTGGCTGTCCCCACAAAAGGCTTCAGGGACAGAGGGGGGTTCAGTGCTCAGGCAGCACTATCTATGTTCGCTGTCTGTTCTAATGTGGAATTACAGAGAACTCTGTTTTAACATGTCACATCACGGCAGAGTAGACGCGGCAACAAGCGGTTCCTTTGTCTCACAGACTAAAGACTGCATGCAAACCGAATATGTGTGCGCGTCTGTTTGTGTGAAAGTGCACGTGTGCTTATAAGTGACTACGCAGCTCCGAAGTCTAGAGATTAGAAAACCGGAAGGCAAGAGGTAAGGGGTAGTGTTTCATGCACAGGAATACAAAGGTTGAGCATACTTTCTTGTTTCCACCCCTTAAGGTGTACTGTACATTTCATGAAAGCCATTTTGAGTGATGAAAGCATCTTACAAATTTCACAGGTCCCAAAACATCATTGTTTCACTGCACTGTTTTAGAACCTGTATTTCTAGCATTTCTTTTTGGTGTGTGCCGAGGGCAAAATGAGCAGTTTACCCAGCAAATAAATTCCCACAGCAGATATTTATTTTACTTTCATCTTCTCTCTTTGGGAAGATAAATATAGAGGTCTTCTCTGTCTTTTGAATTACTTTTGAACCCATCATTATTTTCTGTTTTTCAACAGAAAACTGGTACGACCTCAAATGTATTAAATCCGAGCAAAAATAAAGAGACTGTTTAACATCTACATCATTTGTGAAGAGATAATTGCCAAACGTAACTGCAAGCTTGTGGAAGTTCAGCAGCACCTGCTAAAAAGGTGCTTGTTGATGAAGAGAAGACAAAGAACATCAAAATGGACCTTTTAAAATAAACACCGTCAAATTAGGCATCCGTTTTTATTCTCTGTCTGAAATGCCCATCGGTAGTGTCAACAGAGATTTCACGCTGCAATGCAGGCACATCAGCCGACGGAGACATTTCCCCCTTACCTGCAATTTACATCAGAACACATGCATAGTGAGATTAGAGGCATTGGTGAATGGGCTGCTCTGACTGAATGCTCTAACAATGTGTCATCCACTCACCACTGTGAGGAACATTCAAAGCTGTCCTGCTTTTAGACCAAGCACCATGAACACAAGTCAGTCTGACAATTTAAAATCCCTTCCGATGTCAGGAATAAAACAGCAGGGTGGACTTGAGCCTTTGTTGCTTCTTCTGATGGATATAAATTCATCAAGAAAGGTTCCTGATTCAAACTAGACTGTACTCACTTCAGTGAAGCCAACTTGTCTGGCTTACAATTTCATTCCAGAAATCAATTGGTATGGAGTAGAAAACGAGACACAGAAAATACAATTCAAATTAAAATGTACAAAAAGTAAAAAAAAGAATTCAAAGAAATTCAGGCAGATATATTTTTCATCCTGTGGAGATTTTGAACTATCATCTCTGTCGTGGTTTCAAGCTCACGTGACAATGCTGTGATTTTAAGATGTAGAAACACAATCAGCAGCAAATATGCTATATTCACTATATGTGCACACCAAAGATGCTGTTTATTTTACACAGGAGTATTGATCAGAGTAATTTGTGCTGCTTTACCTTAAATGGTTACACACAAATTAGCAAAATAAGTCCAACCAAAAAAGCTGAGAAAGAAAATGCATTTTCAAAAGCATATTGGTTCTGGGAAGCTCTTAAAGTGACAGCAGTTTAAAATTCCTGTTGTCTGTCACTCATGTGAATCAAACAACAAAAGAAAGGAAAACAACTGCTCTTACTGTTCTTGACTAAATCACTTTTTTTTAACTTTCTAACCATATATTAGATAGATAGATGACAGAGTGATAAAAAGAACATAGAACAATTTCGCAAATGCCCTGCTCTTATCAAAGGTCTTAACAGTGAAGGCCACTTGAACACATGGGTCCCTTCTTGCCAGTAGAGACCAACTGGAAGGAGGGCGGTAGGGGGTGTCCCTGTATGCGTGCCCCCTTCCTGTCGCCCCTGACTGGGAGATGGATGCCGGCTGTCACACTTGCCTGCCTTTGTGCTTGCCAGACTCGAAGGGGTCTCGAGGAAAGTGCCCAAACACTCATCAATCTCACTTTTGCCCTCTGCTCCTGCCTGTGCTCTTACAGGTCCATATAACAATTTAGTCACAACATGAGAAAAATAGGTTTCCATCCACAGAACCAGGGCACTAATCCGGTGACCTGAGAACATAGAATAGCAACTAAGAAAGTGAGAACGAGAGAGTAATATCCCCGCAAAAAGAAATAACAAACAACTTTATGCTGGCTCCTTTTTGGTACTGATCTACTGTCAGGCTGTGAAAGGATGAAAAGATGCAAATGAGAGATATCATGAGACGTGTTTTGCTTTTTTTCTCGTGCCCCATTCCTCATCATTTTTCCTTCTCACTAAGAAAAATAATGTGCCCAAGGGATGATGCATATTTTTTTTTTTTTTTTTTTTTACATATTTTTCCCTCTTGTTTTTTTTCTCTTTTCGTCACTGTTATCTATTGGAATACAAAAATCATAGCATGCATTTTCCCACAAGTAATTAATTACAGAAACACAGGATGTCAGCAAATTCCCCTCTGTATGCGTTCACTTTGATTGTGTCACTCATACTACGATGCTTTTTGATTAGTGTCACTGTGACCCAGCACACTTACATTCACAGTCTCCAAGCCTTAGTAAAAATATCTTTGAAAAGCTCTGATAGCTGTCTTGAAAAATGGGTCAATAAATATACCTCAAACCACCTTGCCATTTGAGTGGTCTCCAACCTATAATCTTTTTCCAGCAACACAACACGAGAAAAACAACAACAACAAAAAAGGTTACACGTACTGAAGCAAAAGGTCATTTAGGATGATCTAAGAAACATGGGCAATCCAAAAGAAAAAATAAAAATAAATCTAAATCTGTATTACTTGCTTGGACTGTCATCTGGCAGTAAGATTAGTATTGATGGACTTCGTCATACATTTCATTTGTACTTTTGTGAAGCGTGTTCAAGCATTTAAAATTATTAAATGTATCATTATCTAGAAATAAAAATTTCTTTTCATTGCTTAAATGGAAATTATGGAAAATAGGGAGCAAAATTGCAAGGGCAAATGTTAGAACACATTATACTTTCAGAGAAGTATTGGGGATAATCTTGGAGCATGAACAGGTCACTTGGAATGACATGTACAGCTGTTCATCTGTGCTTTTCATGAAGACCACACACACACAAACACATCCTAAGAAAAATGTGTAAGTGGCAATTATCTACAGGCAACTCCTCATAGACTTAAACTAGAACTCTCAATGTGGATAAAACACAGAAAGTTGTAAACATTCCTTGGAGCGCAGCAAGTTTATCCATTTACTTAAGTTCCAGAATTTATTTCTCTATCCATAAGGAGTCATGATCTACTGCGTTGACCTTTAGCATACGAATTCAATCTCATGGAGTTAGTCATTTAGTGGGGGCCAGTCTGGGCAAACAGTAAATGTGATGATCCCAGATGGCCCACCCCCACCGAACGTAAATCAGCGAAGGAGCCGTGAAGGGAAGTCACAGGCAGAGTCTGTCTTCACTGTCTAAAAAGATTGGGAAGACACTCCGTAGCAAGTCATCCGTCTGTTGTGACACTGATGCCGTAAAATTTGTCCTCGGGCAAGGATTCAGAATGCACAACCTTTTTTTTTCCGTTTTTTTGGGAGGGGGGTTATCTTTTCTCTTATCCTCGCCATCTTGCAATCCTCCACTCACTTAGTGATGCACAGACAATGTGAAATCTGTGAAGTGGAAGGTGTTGACTCCGAGCTGTCAGTCAAGCCATCTATGGCATGTCATGCAAAGAAAAAAAAACACAGGGAGTAAGTGCAAGGCTCTGTAGGACAGGTGCTCAGGTTGAGTAAACATTTCTGGGTTTTCTAGAATTTAGCAAGCAATTTGGCATTGAAATGGAAAATGCAACCACCTTTTCTATCCCTATTATGATGTGTATCTGAGTGAACAAGATCTCCAATGAGAAAAAAATGCAGGACAGAACTTGATTTTGTCCATTGAGAGTAGATTTGATCGTTGTCGTTTCCTAATTGCTGCGATGTCATGTGAGTGACAGGTTTCTGGAAAAGTGAAATTACTGTCTAGCCCTCGTGCCAATGCACACGTCATCAGTGTCAAAGAAGAGATGTGGTTGTGAGGGAGAAACAGTTATTTTGATTTAAGTATAACTATAATTCCTTTAAAAATATATATGTTGAATTCATGGTGACTTTAAAAGGAACTATGCTGTGGTTTAATGCCACACAAAATAAGACCTGAAAGAAAAATAAATTAATAAAAATAGGGGGAAGGACAGTATGTTAATGCATAAGCCTGATAAGCCAAACCATTGAGATACATCAGTCCAAGAGCTCATAGAAAAAGTACCATTCAAAATGCACTCTAACAAATTGCATTTTAAAGATGCGAGTCAGTTTGTGAGAGAAATTAGGTGAAGGAGCAAAAATCTCAATGCTGTATGCTATTTACAATACAGAAGATCAATAATGCATATTGCTGCCTAAAATAGTACTATAAGCACATCACAAGTGTTTTTGTTCACTAGACACTTTCAAATGCACACACAAAAATGCAAACATTGCCCCCAAGACAATACACAACTCAAAATATTCTGTGAAAAAAATTAATTGGGAAAAAAAAATAAAAGAAAATAAAAATATTGCCTGGAGAATTTCATATTTGCTAATTTAACACAAATCAAAGATTGCCACAATTTTGCTCTTGGGGGAGATCTGGGGGGATTGTGTTTGTTTATTTCCCCCTTTAAGTCTGGCACTTAAAAAAACACCCTAAAATTACGCTGGCGACAAAACACAGCTCCACTGTATGGAAATGAAGATATTCCCCCTTTGTTAGGATGAAAAAAAGGACACCATCATTTATACGCAGTCATATATTATACTGTTTACAAATCACTTTAATGCTTTTGGTGAAATCTCAGGGCTCCCATAAATTTTTTAAGTCCATCTCTTTGCCTTGCAGTCGTAGACCAGCCAATACTTTTCAATTTGGAAAAAAAAAAAAAAGCGCTGGGGTAAAAAGCTGCTGCTCAAGACGATTACATCTATTCTACCTCATTACTTGCCTTTTGGGAGACAGAGGAGGGCAAAGAGGCAGGCTGCTATCTGTTTACATTTACTGTACAAGACTATCGGAATTATAATTGTGTTCTTCTTTCAGCGCGTGGCTCTGTTTAAAGGTCCTGTGGTCCCAGGGAGATGAAGAAAAATGAAATCCCTTTAAGGGATTCCACTGCACAGGCAAAAATGCTGCAACATAACTTTTATTTCTTTTTCATCTCTTTCTTCCCCTCTTATTTTCTTTCTACATTTGTGGGTCTTTCCAACTCAGGAAGATAAAAAAAGAAAAATCGAAGACAGAGAGAGAGAGATAGAGGGCAATTCATATTCTGAGGAAATATTTGAGACTGTCTCAAAGGAAATATCACATCGTAAGGTTGGGATTCCAAATGAGATCAGTGAGGGCCATTTGTAGAGGTCTACAGGACAGCGACACATAGAATCATACTAAAGGATTTTTTCCACTCATGAATGAAAATTCTGGTATCGTTCATTCTCCCTCACTTATGAGTTTCTTTTTTTCCATGGAATACAATAAGCTTGGAAAGGCATGAGGTTGAGTAAATGACAAAATATTATTCATGCAAGTGAACTATTCCCTTTAATGAATTGGTGCTGGTCGAATGAGAGTATAAACAGATGATAAAAATAGTACAATAATCCACACGATCCCATACCTTAAAATTTATAAAAGATGACATCAGGTTGGATTTGTATTTATTTTTTTCCTGAAGGAAATATAATATTTGGATTATTTAGGCCAGAAGTTATAGTTTACAGTTTAAATGCTTGAATGACAATTTTTAATTACAAACATTTTTTTTTTTTTTTTAATACATCAAATAATGTTGCTTATAGATTATGATGTTTTTGTATAGTATTCATTTCATGGGCGGTGCAAGGAAGGGCCTAGCAGGTGCTTCAGTACCCCAAGAAAAAATACACAAAGGATTAAACAAAATTAAAACATTTGACTCATTATGCATGCATGACTCCTTCAATGCAATACAACGTGATGTGATTTGCAGTTACACTATCATATCATTGCATTTTATTTCACTTAGTGTATATAGTAGGCATAGATATTATATTAAAGCCTAATATAGCGTATTATAGCACTATTTTGGTTACTTTCTGTCTGTGTAGTCAATATTCATCCAAATTATCATCAGAGTGAAAAGCCGTATACGTAGCAGCCCTACTCCTCTACAGAAAATATGAATGATCATATGAGTTATTTATTTATTATATATATTTTTTTTTTTCATTTTTTTCCTGTCTCCTACACTTTAAGACCTATACACACAGAGAGCAATAGTTCAGGTTTGAGTCTGTTAAGAGCAAGTAGCTCACTAAACCCATGCAGGGTTTTTTTTTTTTTAAAACAAGGTTATGATATATTTATACCACGCCCAGTTCCATTTCATTATGCTTTCCATTCATGATTTGAGCATGATCCACATGATTTCCTAGTCCAGAAGGGGCAAGTCAGTGATGAATGTAATGTCATGTACATGCTGAAGGATCACTGTACAGATTACCTCATAACTCAAAACACCGTCTGTATCACTAGATAATGATGAGGCTGTATTCCAAAAGACTAATAACAAATAGCACCCCCGACATATCTGAAGTACTCCAGAGGCATTCGTTTTAACATTTTCTGGCATGTTTGTATCCAACGCATGGTTGAGAGCACAGACATAAAGATGCAGTGCAATAAACCGCCTGCTGTCTTTTCATTCAGCACAAGGCTACATATTTACAATACATCTGCTGGTTTATTATTTGCACATGTACAGCAGGAGATGCATCATCATATGGGTCTGCTTCAATTTATCTTCTGCATGAGTAATTATGGGGTTTGTGTATATCTATGAGCCAATCTGAGGCATTTGTTTAACGAGGACTCTCGACTAATATACAATGTTTGTTCAACAGGATCTCACCGCTCGCTTTATACGGCAATCACTGATTATTGCCCTATGTCTTTTTTTCAAGAAGCAATAAATCATAAATAAGCATTGATTACTACAAATATTGAATCATCAATAAATGTCTCATAAGTTACCTGCGGTGCATGTGACGTTCAAGATTATTCATCATCCGCCCACTTTCATCTCTCAATCTCCATCACTCCGCTCGGTCTGAAATTGAATGTGAGTTTACCCAGTAAACACGATTATATGGTTTATGCTAAACCTACGCCATTAGCATACCAGAGGCGAGAGAACATGTCCAGGCGTGTATGACATGGTCTTATCCCTCCCAGCCCTTGTCCAATTATGGATTAATCTGAACACATCAAACGTGGCCCTGTTTGTACCTCATGCGATCATTTTAGTGATACTGCTTCGTCAACAACTAATTGCCTTAGCTGCAATTTCCTTCGCAAGAGGCCAAATCCAAGAGGAAAGATCCATATATAGAGTTCATTTACATATGCAAATAAGCAATACTAATGGAAAAGCAGCACAAGGAAAGAGATGTGTGCAGCGTTTGGGGTGGGATTGGGAGGTGGCTCAATTTTTGATATTATTATCTGATTTCTGTAAGTGGTTCCGTATATGAGGCTCACATTAGCTCAGGATGAACTCTGCGCTGCTCCATTAGTCTTCCCCAGATAATGCTACACTTCTCAGTCCCGTTTACTTAACATGCTGGATCCGGCCTCCACGATTTGCACTAATCAACTGATAAGGCGAAAGGCCTTTCACCAATCCCTGGAGGGTGAAAACTGAACTCCTAATGGTCATTAGTAGTAATTATGTTCCCTAACAGACACATCCAGCCCAGCCCCTCTCACTGGTAAGTAGTTAGTTCCCATCGCCATCCACCCTCTCCAGGTCCAGATTGCACTGCCGGCACACAGGATGCGCCCTTATCACCCAGCACTGCTGCTCCGCACACGCATGATAAAATAAAAGTTAGCTTTCCATTATAAAGAGCGGCGATATAATATATTGAGGGGAGCGGTAAAATAATATGACTGTATTTCTTTCGCTCTTGCGCTCTCTGCTTTCCTAGCCTCAGTTCTTCCAGATCAAACCATAGTGACCTATTCCCCAGAGCCTGACCTACAGAGTGTGATCTGTATTGACAAGGACAAAACTACTGGCAAGGGATCCCAAAAAATTCAATAACATGTGTACAAGCCCTTCCAACAGCCTTAGCATCAACACTGCAATCTCCTTTTCCTCCTTGTCATTTCGCCATCATATTCACCTGATAGGCTTATTACGGATTCAAGCCTAGGACAGATAGAGTGATGCTGCAGTGGTCTCTTTCATAGATACACATAAGGGGAAGAAAGAAACATATGTTGATACAAACAAAATGCTTCTCCTTCATTTATAAAACATTCATAATTACATTCTTCTGAGAAATAATTAAAGTGTTTCTTTTTTTGAGGGGTGAAAATTGAAAACATTAATTAAATTCTTTATAGTGCATGAACAAATCATACAAATTCTGAGGACATGAATGTAGCTCATTCATTAATAATTGCATATGTTAAGTTCTTATAAACATTTAGAGGGATTCAAGATTTGTATAAAATATTTCTTGTTTAAATGTTTATCCCTCTGGATTAATTGGATCCTGTGCTCACAGGTACTCAAACATCATAAATATAAGTATATTTAAATATATATACATAGGCTTATATAGAGAGACCTAGATACAAGCATCATGCAGATAAATTTAATTATTTGCATTTGCTAAATTTTAAGCAAAACTGTATGTTTCCATTCAAAAGCTTAGGATTGGTAAAACGTTTTACTGTTTTTTTTGGTATTCTCTTATGTTCACCAAAGGCAGCATTTATTTATTCAAAATTACAATACAGCAATTTTCAGCAGCCATTATTCCAGTATTCCTGGGCTTGAGGTTATGTTTGAGGTTATGTTTGGGTCTCAACTAGAATAACTTTATGTAGCAACACAAGAATTAAAATATATTTTAAATGAAAATATATTTGAGGTTCATATGCAGTACTATTAATATGTCTAGCTTATATTAAAAGTTTAGATTTAATATTAACCAGTCATTCTAATACAATAAGCAAGATGTGTTCTCCCAGTTGAGAGATTTCAGATGAAAGTTATATCTGAGTCTTTAATCAATAAATCAGATCCCGAATAAAAAATCCATAAACATATATTTGAACTTTACATAATGTATGCAAAATCCATAGAAGGATTTTGCATACATTATGTATGCAGAAATATTAAACGACTGCGAAAATTAAATGAGCATTAAAAGAAAAATTATTAAACAACTGCCAGTAGGTGTAAGCAAGTGACTGTCTGAATGGTTGAGTTTAATCATCTGATTCCTTTAAAATGCTGATTCATAAAACTTTACAAATGACTGACTGTATGACTCAATGAACACGTGTCCTTGTGTGAAATAATCTGAAATACCAGTTCACACTGTTTGATTATGGCCTCTAAGTTGGAAACCGTTAGCCCCGGCTGGCTCATTTATCCCTTGCATATGCAGTGGAAGCATGGTTTAAGTGTGAACTCATGTGATGAATGAATAATAATAATAATTGATGAATAATAATTTCTACACAGAAACATTACCACACACAAACATTTTAGTCTACACACAAAGACGTGTATACGCAAAAGTGAATATGACCCAATGTCTGGAGATGATGTTTTTTCACACTAAGCTCTGAGATTGAATTTAAATCATGTGTTTTTAGCTTTATTACCAATATTCAGATGCCAGGGGGGCGTCAGCGAGCATCTGATTCATTTCAGGTCACAAACGAGAGAGGCAAGGGGGAGTACGTTTTCTTAGCCCTGCAGTGGTGTAACTGACGAGACAGCCCATTGTCAGGAAACTAATAAAGAGGCCGGGTGTGCAGGAGCACAGTAATTATCAAGCCTGCGATATCAACACGGTATTTATGAAAACACTATGCATTAACAAAAGAAAAAGGTCATGCGCATGGGCGGGCCGTCTCTGAGATACTGTAGATTTCTGGCAGCAGACGCGGCACATGTCTACAACTGGGGGATAAGCAAAACTTGCATTACTGTTTCACAGCAGTCTGACACCGGAATGCCTTCTTGGAGCAAAGAAACATGCCCTGGAACGTTTCTGAAAGTATCTTAGAGACACAGACAAATGGGCCGAAACATGGCAATGTGAGATTGCATCGATCCGCAGGAGTGCAATTGGTGAGCCCGGTCATCCCCTTTGACTAAGTGTGCTGCGTTCCAGGATTCGTGAAAATATTGAGCCATAAAGCTAGGCGAGCATGAGAAAAGCTACCTGACATGTTTTCAGCTTCCTCCACGCGGATAAAAATACACAGCGGCAGCACGACAGTGACCTTGCATTTGTAATGTGCGCACCTGTAATGTTTGGCATGACATCACGGATATGTTATTGGCCAAGAATTTCCGGCGTGCCGTCTGTCTCCGCTTATGTGTTCATGTTCCTGTGTGATTGCACGTCAAGCTTTACGTATGTGTTTGTTTTTGCCTGAGAGCGTGCTATAATGAAAAAGAAAGGCAGTCAAAGAACCAGTGTTCACTCTGAGCACATATGAATTTCCTGTAGCAAGGACACACAACAGATATCCAATATCGTTTTGAAAATGCTGATAGCTCTCTAGCACTTTGAGGAAATCATACACCATCTGGAGAAATAACACAATGTGTCTCAACACCCTGTGTATGTGTGTGTTCTTGCAAAACAAACGTTTTTGTTACATGTTGCAACCAATCAATTTGGCAGCTCAATAGCAAATGTGATTCCTAGAAAGCCTTAAATAATAGTAATTATAGATACTAATGATTTAGACATCTCTCTTTTTTGACACATTAGTGTAGGAGGTGAGAGGCAGATTTTTCTTTCATTTCCTTTATTTATTTCCTTTTTTCCTTTTCACACCATTATACATGTCCACTCCATCAGCACAAGCTAATAAACTTTAAGACATGAACCGATACGTGCTGAGTACTGTCTCCAGTCCTTTTCACACTTGTTCTGTCTCTTGTTCCTTCATCTGTGCACCATGCAGGTGTAAGCTCATGTCTGAATGAGAAGCACCACACGGGCTCTTTTTCTGTTCCTCATACCGCAATACTCCTCACACTGACTCACACACACACACACACACACACACACATATCTACATACAAAAACATAGGTAGCTGGCCCAGTACTAAGAAAGTCAT
>JAUMHQ010000059.1:16052277-16065269 GCA_032361165.1 Enteromius paludinosus
ATTGAGAATTAGGGTGCATTGAATAACATTATGTGACCACAGAGAAGCAAGATAATATGACACACTGACGTAATGAACATGCAAATTGATATATGACGTCATCTAGCAATCTAAAGCGGGTTTTAAATCGGATATGTGGAAGGTTTAACAATTTTTTGTAATTAAAATTTTAAAAGTTTACAGATAGACGGCTAATCTGTGTGCCATTGATATGTTCAGTGTTCATGTAAACTGTTTAATAAATTTAATGAGTTTAGTTTTTTATGTAAATTAGTCAATAAATACTGTACCGTGCCATTCATACCGAGGTATTACCGTACCGTGAAATTTTTATACCGTTACATCCCTAATATATATATATAGTTTTAATTGAGTATATCTAAAGCACGCGCCTCTGTGACCTTAATCTCACAAGTTATGTAAAATCAACCAATCAGTTTAGCATTTACTAGATTGATAAAGCGCTTTCCAAATTTATATGCAACATGTATCAGACGGTTAATGCAGGGTCTGTGGGCGGTTCGTAGGCAAGCAGTCTGAGGCTAGCAGTCTGCTAAGCAGGTTTAGTTACCTGAAAGTGAGAAGCTGTAGCGTTTTTCAGAGCAACAGAAACATGTAGCAAAACAGCTGAGAGTTAGAGCTGTAACTCTCCAGAGTGGATCAGTGGGAGGAATATAGATAATTCATGAAGTGTCAAGAAGGTTGAACAGGGCAAGTACTTCTCTGTGGTCTAACTCGCACCACTCAGTACAGACCGTGACCAGGAGCGACGGAACAACAGAACTGTTTATTGTGTGCATACATTACCGTACTAGTAATATACAAGGTCGGGCTTGTTATGATCAACCCAAGCTTCATCCAGAAATCCTCTGAAACAATCTTCCACAGAGACACTCTCTACTAGAAAAAGAAAGGCGGTAAAATGCTTTCTGGGTAGAATAGTTGGGACAGTTTCAGTGGATTCCCAGCAATGTGTCATGGTCGCAAAAAAAAGCAAACAAAGTGGCAGTTAACAGCAAATCCCATCACAGGCAGCACAGAGAACATGAATCGATTGTCCGTTTCAGGGATTCACTGCTTCTTACATTCAAACTGTCACAATATTTCTCTTTTCCCCTTAGCTATAGGGCACACTCCCAAATGCCACTAAAGCGTTTTTTTAGACACCAGCATTTCTACGACGTATCTCGACTGTAAAACGGGCTATTTTATTTTGGAATTGGAGCAGTGTAGCTTTAACGCCCGACCGACGTTAGATTTATATCCCTTCTCAGCTCCAGTCATTGTGCTCAGTGAAACTAATCCACTCTGGCTTTCATTACAAAATGACAGAGCGCTACTAATTAATATTTGATAGCAAAGTTATTCATATTTAATATTGTAATGTAATTAATAATAACATAATGAATATTTCAAGGTTAAGTTGTAGGCTCGCATTTAATGAAGCGTCAGAGAATAATGCTGAGCTCACACGCTTGTTTACACGGATGCATTATTGCTTAATTTGGGTTGAATGAAAATATGAGAGATAATGATATGGGTTTAAACCCAAAATGGAGTCATGTCTTTATGTAGGCCAGATCTGTGCTGGTAAATGTCCCTTTAATTTCCTCCCCTCCCCCTTAAACAAATAGGTTCCAAAAGCATAGAATGAGCAGTTATTCTGGCTTTAATGCTGAAATCAGCTTCACAGTACACTGGACATCAGCATAAAGGCGACATGCGTCAAATCAACTGGTGTTTGCTTGAGCAAAACACAATTTCTTGATGTAGTAAAAAAAAAAAAAGAAAGCTTTCCATAATAAAAGAAACAGGGAATCATTCGCAGCCTGGCTGATGGCTTTCCAGCTCATGCAAGCTATCTATCAAGTGTTGTCATGCCCCCTGTAAGGCAAACAAATGTCCACAGACACGTATCCATTTTCTTTTGTGAATAAATAATCAGTGGCGTTCTCTTGTATTCAAACTGATGCTCCCAGTGATCTTGTTCTTTAGCTCGGATTGCTAAATATGAATCGTGTATTATCCATTCTCTTTTTGCTACAAACACACATAATCCCATCAGAGATAAGAGCACATTATGGTAAGAAAAGGCATCACACAGCAGTGCTATTAATTTGTGCAGAGTACATCTGCACTCTTAAGAGAAGAATGATGTCCATTGCGATTAGGCTTTACAACACGCTCCAGCCTAAAGAAGGGGAACGAAGCCAGATAGATGTGCAGGATAGAATCTAACTGACACGTTGTAATAAATCAGGCAATGTTTTAAGTAAACACATTTAAATTGCTCTTTGTTGGGAAAAGACTACGTACTGTGTTCTTTTCTGCCCCCTCACTGTTATGAGAGTTACATAAAAAAAATCATGCTTCTAAATCGAACACATCGAGCACTTAGATAGGAATCTCATGTGCAAGCCACATATTTGGGATATAAGCCAGTAATGGATTTAGAGGTAAGTGATGAAGACATACAGTGTGGTTATTTTGGTGGCAAGTCAGAACACTATTCATGGATAAATCATTTATTTGTGGTAAAAGCTAATGGATGTAAAACTAGCAAAAATATTTGTGAGGATATATCATACTCTACAAAGACAGGGGTGCAGTGCTATTTCATAGCAATTTTCTGACTGAACAGTCTAATTACATTGAATCTTTTCTTTCTAGCAGTTGTTTTGTATGTAGGTTTCAAATAACCAACTTGAAAACTCTCTTAGAACAACAGGAGAAAATTAAATATATCGGTTTTGAAAATGTTATCCTCCATACTAAAATTCACCATTTGTTATATAACTTGCATACTAAACAAAATACAAAATAAAACCATAAAAGCATGCCCATTGTAACGCCGTAGGCGTGTTTCTGTGTTTAGTCTTGCCATGTCTCATTTGTAACTCCGCCCTCGTCATTAGTGTTCACTCCCTGCCAGCCGTGTGTCCAGGTGTTCCCCATTATCCTTTGACTGTGTCTTGTATTTAAACCGTGTCTTTTGGAATGTTCAGTGTTTGTCGTTGATGTTATGTTTCGTTGCAACGCCCTTTCAGTCTTAAATAAATGTTCATTCAAAGGAGTTCCTGCCTTTCACGTTTCCTGTCCTCCGCTGAAGAGCGTTCACCAGCGTCGTCGTGACAGAACGACAGACCACCAGCGAGATGGCGTTCTTTGCGAACGCGCACATCTCAGCGGGCATTTACTCGCGTCCGCAATCCCGACCTCCACGGACATCGGGAGAATATCCTCAGCTTCCTGGCTCCCGTTTGGCTATCCGCCGAGAACTGCCACCGGTTTCGTTGCACGGATTGTAGAGTAAAGCTCACGTGATCCCGATTCCACCTCCGTGATTTCTTCTCTGGACACAGCGAGGAGAATCCAGGATACATATGAACTGGCGTTCAAAATGGTGGCCGAGTCAGCGAACACTACCTCGTCATTAGGGATGCCAGCACCGTTGAAATCCGTCACGGTTCCCAACCCGACATTATGCCAAATCCGTCATAAAAGACTTGCAGTCTCTAAACCGCAAATAACGGGTCCTAGACCCATTTCACTGTCAAAAAAGCCATGTTCAGCCCAATTGGTGCCTGCATTACCGCCATAGGTGCTGTTAACCGTCAGGTCAGTAACAGTTTCACAGCCAGGAGTACTGTTTCAAGCTCAGTCGGTTCAGGTTTTACAGCTGGGAGAGCTGTCACCCATCCTAGCGATCCCTGATCCGCAAGTGATGGGTTCCAAACTCACATCAAAGCAAGAGGGGCTGTGTGAGGTCCGGTCAGTTCCAAATAAGTGGCCTGACGAGCTGCTGAAAGCCTTCACTGTTTCCAGCCAGTCTGTAACGGGTCTCAGCCCAGTCGCACAGTACGAGGGGACGTGTTGAGTCCAGTCGGTCCCGGTTACGCAGCCTGACGAGCTGTTGAAGGTCCTAGCGGTTCCTAGCCTGCAAATAACGGGTCCCATTCCCGAATCACGGTACGAGGAGCCGTGTCAAGTCCAGTCAGTCCCGGTTTCGCAGCCAGTCGAGATGCAGTAGGTCCTCACGGTTCATAGTCGAATCACGGTACAAGGAGCCGTGTCAAGTCCAGTCAGTCCTGGTTTCTCAGCCTGTCGGGCTATCAGAGGTCTGTGACCCAGACTCATGGTGTCCGGATCCGCCAGACCCGGTCTGTGATCCGGATCCAGCATGGCCCGATCTGCCAGACCCAGTCTGTGATCCGGACCCATCATGGCCGGATCCGCCAGACCCGGTCTGTGATCCATGGTCCCCAATCACCTAATTCACCCAAGCTCCACGAAGACTGTAAGGCCCCATGGCCAGAACCTCCGGAATCTGTGTGTGGCCCGGAGACTCCATCAGGTCCGCCAGAGGCTGTACTACCTCTGGAGATGTCGGTTCCGGCCGTAGAGTCCCCAAAGGTCCCAGTGGTGGCTGCTCAACCCAAGGAGGTCTCTAAAACGCGGTTCGGCCAGTCATGGAGGGTGTATTCACTGTTGGTTCAGTCTCAGAGGGTGATATCAAAGTCGGTGCAGTTTCAGAGGGCGATGTCAGTGTCAGTTTGGTCACGAAGGTCGCGTTCACTGACTGTTTGGTTCTCGAGGGCGCGATGTCATTCTGTTCGGGCCAGGAGGGCTTTATGGTTGCCTGTTTGGCCCAGAAGGGCATTATTATGGACTGTTCGGTCTAGGATGATGCCGTAGCTGATGGTTCTGCCTCGAAGGGTACTACAGTCGTCTACTCTGCCCTGGAGGGCTCTCAAACTGTCTGGTCGGCACTGGAGGGCATCTTCGTGGCCTGGTAAACCCAGGTGGGCTTCTCCACCGTCTGCGCCGCCTTGAATGGCGTTTCATTCGGCTGCTCCGCCTAGGTGGGCATCTCCGCCGCCTGTTCCGCCCTGGAGGGCGTCTCCTATCTATCTATCTATCTATCTATCTATCTATCTATCTATCTATCTATCTATCTATCTATCTATCTATCTATCTATCTACTGCATCTATATCTAAATGCTGTTATTTTAACATTTCTGTCAAAGAATACTGAAAAAGATATGTATCACCATTTAGAAAAAAATATTAAGCAACTTCACAGAATTAATGTTGACTGTATTTTTTCTTTTACTGAATTATTAAATTTCTTTCAGAAATAAAATATATATAATTCTGACACCAGTATCTCATACGTCTACGCAGAAACTGACTTTCAAACAGAAACTTCCCCTTACAAATACTCACCGGAGTAAAAAGTGTGACATCTAGCCCTAGCTTCCCCTATAACTCCACAGCCACCGAATACAGGCTCAGTCATGTTAAAGAAGCATGAGCTGTGCAGTGTTTGACGCACCTTTCAGAACCAGGTGATGGCGAGCTGAGCTGCCAGCCCAGTGAGTCAGACCACTGAGACCACCGAGACCACAAAGCCACGTGAAACAGTGAGACGCCTGCTGTCATGTACCGTAGCTAACTCTTCTCTTCTCTCCTCTGTGGCTCTCTCTCTCTGGTGTCTCTCTTAGCCCTGCCATGCCCACTTCTACACGTATGCTAATCGTCTCCTCCGACTGGCAGCTGGTGCTCAAGGGGAGTTCGGGCACTGACAAGACAGGAGCCGGGTGTATAATTAAACATCAGACCGGCACGTAATAAAAGCTAAAGGATGAAATGAGTGTAATCTCGGCCTGAGGTTCCTCGATAATCAGCCCACAACCACATGCCTGGCAGAGATGGCAGGAAAATGGAAAAGAAAAAAAAAAAAAACATGCTGATTTGAATGACCCATTTGAATCACACACCTCCCACTCTTTATTTGATTCATTTTTTAATTAGAGAGACAGAGTGAGGGAGGACTGCAGATCTTAGGTGATGGAGTGAGGCGGTGAAAAAGAGAGTGTGAGAGGGAGAGAGGGAGAAGAGCGGTGTTCAATCTCTTCCAACAGCAAGGCTTCCTATCTCGCTGCAACATAGAACTTATCTGAGCTCTGCAAGCCATGCTCATGAGCACTTAACCTTGCGGTTTGTTAAGAAAAAAAAACCTGAAAATTGAAGCCCAATCAATGCTGGCCCACCAAGCAAGCCGAGCACAATCCGTACCCCATACGTCCACCCATTCACCTCCACTCACCATGCATTGTCCTCCTACAGACAATCATTCTGCTCCCTGGCACAAATACCTCATGACGTTAAATAAAGCACAACACATTAGAGAGGAGCAGAATGGCACATCACCGACAGAGCTCTCCCAGCTGTCTCCATCAAGCACAGAAAGCCCTATAGCATTGTGAATGTGTCAGCCTGAAAGCCTCATACTCATTTGCCCTTCTACCTTGGAGATCATCACGGGGAGCCCATTTGTTGTGTTTGTTTATGCATTTCTGCTGATCAAAAGCTACGGCAGAATCCAACAAAGGCTGTTTAATTGCAGCTCTTGAAAAATTGATGCCGCTCTTAAGGACTTTTTTGTGTCACGCAGATATTGGGAAAACACAGGTGTAAAGGCCACATGAGAGCGCATGTTTTATTCACATGCCCAAGTGACAGGAGGAGGCAAGCAGAAACAGTGGAGAATTCAACTGAGAGGCCTTAATTAGCCAAGACCATGCCAAATTTTGGACACACAAAGGATGGCATTTTCCACCTCACTGATAGTGAAGATAGTGTTCAGTCAGCTCAGTGAAGCTTAAGTGACTTTACAGTTCAAAGATTTATTTTTTATAATAAAAATGGTTCACACTTTATATTAGGTGGCTTTAACTACCATGTACTTACATTTAAATGAATAATCTGGTACAATGCACTTATTGTGTACATACATGTTTTTACGTTGTACCTTTATTTTAAAAAATAACTACTATCTGTATCTGTAATCAATGTCTGTACTTACTTTCGGTACTAACTAAACCTGTACCTAACCTTATCACTATCCCACCTCAATGGCATAAAAAATATTCCACAATGCAATATGAACACAATATATATATATTTACTTTTTTTCTTTACTTTACACAATGTATACTCATTATACTTATCTAAAGCAATTAAGGCCACCTAATATAAAGTGTGACCAAAAAATTTAATTAGCTGTAAATAAATAATAATAATAATAATAATAATACAATAAAAAAGGATTAATGGGAATTATTTAAAAATGTTCATAAATTACTACAAAAATGCCACTAATTACATGAAAAAAAACAAAAACAAGGTCAAATGAACCTAATAAAAATGAGTTGTTTAGGAAAGGTTGTAATACTGATTCAAAACAAGTAACCTTCAAAAAAAAAAAAAAAAAGACAATGAAGAACGAGCATGTCTTGTTGGCTATGGTAAAGTGCTAGCGGTTGGAGAAGCATAGTGCCAGGTTGGGCTCCCGAGGTTCACGCTTGCAGTGATCTGTTAACAAGCTGCTTTGGCCTGCTCATACTATAGTCCTCTCAGGACGCAGAGCTCTCTGCACAGGTCTGGTGCCAGGTCACTCTCCTACCCTGTAATTATCTCCATATCACCTCAGCTCTCTACATAAACACTATGCATGGGGCAAATTGCACACTACACCTGTAAAATTCATTCTGAGTTTCCCTTCATTCTGTATTCGTTGCAGAACCTTCCCAGAGTCTGTGAAATACAACACCATGCATAAATTAGCATCCAGAGCTGTATTTTTCCTCTGCCTAATTGAACTGTTAAAGATGGAAACTGTGCGAGAGTCAGCGATGCCAACCTTGCCCTCTTCTTCACGGCAATTATTGCTCCTTCACAAAATGTCAAACGAAAAGGCATTGAGGCAGCAGAATTAATGTTTCCAGATGATAAGTAAGCTTAATATTCAGCCGACAATTAGACTACTCACCCTGCCAACCAGAATTGGATCGGGTCCAGAGAACTCCTCCAACACAAACATTTGATTCCAAACCCATCCTCTCTTGGCACGACTGAGGATTCTTTGTCCTTCGCTTGGCCGGTTTCGCGGGATCATGGCTGATGCTGTTTGTAAACTTTGTGACTGATTGTTTAACGGAGCCATGGAAGAGTACGGCACACAAGTAATCCATACTAGCAGGAGAGAAGTCCATAGATCTCGCTGCATCTCCTCTCCACGTTTTAGCATCTTTGTAATTTTTTGTCTTTGCTTTGTTTTTGCTTCCCCTCCAAAAGTCAGGGGTCGGCCAGCTGACCGACAGCTGAATGGTTACTCTTTTGTTCTACGTATCTCCCAGCTTGAGTTCATGTTGCGAAGAGGGTCACGGGTGCACTCTGATCTGTGTCCAGAACACAGAGAAGAGAGTCGCGCGGAGAGATGCAACATCCATTAGTTGTTTCATCAACATAAGAGATCTAGAGGGGAGAGACAAATGCAGACTTACTGGAAGTGCATGTAAATAAAACTGACAAGCTTGAGGAATGAAGTCTCAAGGTCAGTTGGGTATGACATCTGAAATCAAGTCGGAGCACATCTGTCTTTTGTAAAAGTATATAGTATGGCACGGATCTGTCTCTCTAATCTATTGGAAAACATTTAGGAATTATACAGTCAAACCAATTACAGTTTCAGATTACAGTGTTTGTGGTTCCCACATTCTTAGCGCACACCAATATTTCTCTGCATCAATATTTAACCCCAATAACACACACACACAACACAAAAGTAAAGTAATTTAATAAAAGATTAATAAATGTATAAATAAATAAAAATACTATATAGAAACTTTTATATTACAATTAAAATCTAAGGATACGATTATGAATGATGACCTGCAGCACTTTTGAGGACCGAAAAGGAGAACATAAAAACATATTTTCAACATATGACTGCAGCATAGACTATAAATGAGGTAAACTTGAAAATCACAGAGAAACAGCAGTATCTTTTCATGCTCATGAGCAGATTTCATTTTCCTGAACCAACTGCTTTCAATGCCCCTGACGTATTACAACATTACAGTGTCATTTAGAGTTTAGTTTGCAGAATTACTAAAAATATATATATTTTTTATATTCAAGAAAATATAAGCCAGACATTTTTATGATTCTGCACTTAGACCATTTGCTTTGTAATTTGTCCATACACTTGTTTTTGATTCAGATACTGGCAGCAAGTCTCTTTTTTTCACCCTCTTTCTTACTATCTGGTTGACCATACAACAATCATAAGCTGTATTTCACTAAACCAGATTATTTAGCTGAATGGTTTGAAGCAGCTTCCTCTGGAAAACTCTGTTATCTAATATTTCATATGTTTCAGGCATCAATAGGCAGCAGAATGGTGGCTAAGAGGAATTCTTTCTTTTAATCTTTTAATGCAGTACACAGCAGTCAAGTATGTGTTTGTTTTCCAAAAAAAAAAAAAAAAGTTGTGCATAAAATGAATTCAATAGACCTATAAACTATTAAGCAATCCTCACAACGGAAACATTCATAGCTTAGTCTTCCTTCTACAGCGTAACTTCAGCGAGCAATAAAAGCTTTATTGCACTCTTACACCATATACAGACTCGGCGAGCAAAGGCGACGCTTGAATTACTGGCGAATTTCAGCACCAGTATAAGTGGACAGCTCCTCACCAAGAAAAGTCGTTTACCGTTTACGCTCGCTTTCTGGCTCTTTAGAGCGAGTAAGAACTGCAGGATTTCGATACTTAGAAGCAGGAAAGGATACTCCAGAAGCAGTATAGTGCATTGCATAAAGCACACGGCACAGGGAGTTGACTAAGTTGATTAACCAAGACGTTCCCAGACCACGTTCTGGTGTAAAGTGAACACAAATATTCGATGCACGACATTCCTGAACGATATACAAAACAAATAATGAACGATGCGTATTTACGGTTTGGTCTGCAGTCTGTCAATCTGTCTAGCTCTCGGATCAATCACTGTAGCGCAAGCAGCATCAAACGAAACATCCAGTATTTCACTCGAGCAAAAATGAACGCGCCTCCCGCCAAACCACAAATCTGCGTCTGTTAATGAGTCCTTAGTACTTACTGTATCTCATCCGGACGTCCGTTCCATGTCATTCACAGAAGATAAAAACATATCAGAGAAGGGGAAAAAAAAGACGTGACTTGTTTCGCAATGTTGCTGGCACTTGTCTTTCTGTCAGTTTTCTGTCAATTGTACAAAATAAGAAAATAAGTTAACAAACGCGGCTGGGAATAATTATGATCCGCACAGTTAAGTGGCTTGGCGTTGACAGGGTGTCGGGGAGCTCCGGCAAAGCCCGCTCGCTGAGTGGAGGAGTGAGGAGAGATGGACGAGAGGTGTTTGGTGGGAAGAGCCTCCCCTCTGCCGCGCTCATTGGGCTGATAAAGAGGCAGGTCCTCAGCCCTGGCAATGAATGCATGCGCCCTACCCTGTGAATACTGAACTTTTATGTCAGTGCGTTGGTGTTTTCACTACCATTTTTTCTTTCTTTCTATATTTTTTTTGTAACGCCTTTTGCTAGCAAAGCATCCGTACGTGTGTCACGTCTTGACACTTCTTCGACGGTCCCCTGGCTTTCCGTCTCATTTTGCCTCGTGATTGGAATGCAACGAGATTTTAAATACACGATCAGGACGCAAAGTCTATACGTTGCGATGTTTAGGCATCTCAGCAGCTTACTTGCTTTTTGGCTGAAGTCTGAATACATGTAAACTGGGACACTTTTGCATTGAGATGACTGGGGATCTGATCTGTCACAATAAATACATACACACACACAATGAATATATAATGATTATAACAAGCTAAGATGTCTTGATTGATCGACATCCCGCCAGAAAAGCACGTGATTGCTGTTGTTATGGTTACCTCAAGCCAGCTCGGCATCGACTATTAGCTGCTCTGATAATTACTTGTAATCTAACTTTTCTTTCATTTGATTAATAGAACGCTTGAAAAAGAGGCTGATACATATCGACATAAAAAAGAACAGGCACGCATTCTTATTATGATTTCACTGCTAGACTTTCATTTGAGACTTTGCGAGGGTCATGTGGCGGCGAGAGATGAAATTGAAAGGGTTCTGGCACAGCTCATGCATCTAAAGGTATACAAAAACGAGTAGACAAATCTTAAATAACGCTTAATTATTTTTAAACCAAAACTGTACAGTTAAATATTCTTATCACGCTGGATAAAGTAACAACTTTAGTATCTTTACACGACCCTTGACTGATGCTGTGAGCAGCTTCACTCTTCAATATCAACTTCTAACTAAATTAAGTAATTTACTCTACTTTCAATGAGAAAGTGCACTGAAATAAACCCACCAGCTTTTCAGCACTCATTAGTGCACCTGAGATGTATCTTGACATGTTTCTTGTCCACATTGAAGACTCAATGGTAGAGATACATTTGAAGCTCCGATTCAGCTGGCTCCCTCTAGCGGCCAAACATCAAGCAGGCACCAGGCGTCGGACTGCGGTCAGTCAACCCTTTGGGCTTAAATCTTGCATATATGGATGTTTAATAAATGATCAGCCTCGCTGCAAGATACTGAGACCTCTGTATTGTGTGTGTGTATATATATATATATATATATATATATATATAATAAAAAAATGTGGCCTATACCTGCTACACAGAAGCCTTGATAGGTACAGTAGTTAAAATATTGATCAATATATTGGGTGAATTGCCCTAAAGTGGAAAAAAATACCAAGCAGACTTTAGTGAAATATTGTCCCACTTTGGGACATGAAGCAGATGTTATCTCAAAAATGCGTAACTAAGCTATCTTTATTAATCGTTATTAAAGCTTGAAGAGAGTGGTCAGTCCTTTTTAACCTCTTACTCACCTACATGAATAATCAAGTCACATGCCACAAAATTAGAATTCTGAATCACAATCCTATCGTCATGATCATGGATATAAACCTGCTCACATTTTGCATCTTGCTCAACATCCTCTTTAACTCTATTTCGGTTGTGCTCTGCAGTTTGTCAAGCTGCTCTCCAGTGGTTCTTTCTCTCTGTCATTGATTAATTCCACTGACACAGCCTTTACCGGTGATCAAAATATCAGACGTCTTCTGAAAAAGGCAAAGTAAGTGAAGGGGAAACGGTCTTTACAGCCCAAGCTTCCTCAATCGATCATTGGTTACTACATTGTCAGTGGAATTAATCACAGGCCTGGTGCGCCGTGAACTGCTGGCACCCTTCTCCACACACCTCAGCCCTGTCATTTGCAAATGGCGACAACAGCCTCGGCAAACAAACAGGAAACAAGCCGTGATTTATTCATTTGTCTCTGCATTTACATCAAATCATTTAGAGAGGCAATTACTTGGGGATTTTCCCAGCTGTTTCGCATAGATGTGAGGCTATGTCTTAAACATTGTCTTTCTTAGTGTAGACTTGTACCTGCTATGAATTCTAATCTCTTGTGATTCATTAATCATACTGTTGGCATGTCTCAATACTATTGTGCACTGTACGTATCTCATACTTCTTCTCAAATTGCACAACACTGTTCCGCAATCATAGCATTCCTTGTAAGAACTTACAGTACTAAAAATGTATTTCGATGTATGCATTTGTGGATACATTAATATATACATGTTGTGCTGAAAATCCTTAATCTAATTTTGTGATCCTGGTCAGAAATGTCCAGTCTTGGACTCAATCTTTTTATTATCTTGTTTTATTTTAATTAGAACAGGTTTTGCATTTTTTTTTAACTAATTCGTCATAGGCATCATTGATCTTGGTGTATGCACCCCAGTTTTTTTGAGAATAACCAAATAATTTTGTCAGCGTTTCCTCAAAAACTGAGGTGAATAAGCTTAGACGAATCAATGAGGCACGTGATCAATCAATGCCAAAAAAAAAGGGGAAGGCAAGGTGAAGATCCGTAAAACAGCAAAAGGTCAGCAACAAGTTAATACAAACAGTGAAACAAAAAAAATACCAGAACACAAATGACAGGCAAAGACCAGAATGACAGCGTAAATGAACTGTGACAGAAAAACAAAAAGACTGGTATATATATATATATATATATATATATATGTATACAGGTGGTGCTGA
>JAUMHQ010000059.1:16127518-16149404 GCA_032361165.1 Enteromius paludinosus
ATAATAGGTAGCACACAAATTCTGAATGCCTTTGACAGATCTCAAATGAGCCATTTTAATATAGATTAATCTAGATTCCACTAATCTAGATTAATCTAGATTTAAAAAATTAATATATGCCCACCCCTAATCAAAACATAAGAAAATAGTTGCAAAATGGTTGGAAAACTGATGGGTGATCTGTCTTGAAATGCATCCACCATTTTTTCACAGATATGTCTGCTTCCTTTCACTCTATGTCATGGTAATCATTCAGACATTCAGCTTTGACAGGTGGCTCATATTGATCTATATATCAACAATGTGTGTGTGGAAACATGTCTGTGTGTGACCTTGAGAGATCTGCCACATGTTTTGTTTTTGTTTTGTTTTTCTTGTGGTCGCTAAAACATAAAAAAAGCAAGAAAGCAGATCTTTTGAAAACATTCAGGCTGCAGCCCAATAGTCAAGAACTTTTTATGCCCTTGTTCCTTTTTTTGTGTGTGTGTGTCAGGTGTTTTTGTGTGTGTATAATACATCATAGTCAACTGAAGAAAACAAAATAAATGGAACATAGTGTATAAAACATTCCTAGTTCACAAGATTAAAGTAATGCAGTTTGTAGGTATGTTGACATTATAGTAGAGTAACAGCAGCGTCCTCGGTCTGTGGTGATGTTTGCTCATTTAACTAATATATCAAAGTTAAACGTGGAATATAACAAGCTAAACGTAAAAAAACAAACAAAAAAAAAAACACATTCACACAGGATTGACAACCATACTGGACTGCTCTTATAACAACTTACAGGCAGCTTGAATATTGTCTGTGTGAACTAATACTCTTATATTCTCAATAGCAAAGGATTAGTAACCATAGAGATCACTTATTACACTGTTTGACGTGACAGACAACTAGTTATCAAGTGTCTGCCACTAGTTATCATTAACACTAAAACTAACTTAATATGCAGTTGTGAGTTCTGAAAATGTAATTGTATGAATGTAATTATCACTCTCTGTCACGAATGAGCTGAGGAGAAGCGTTCGGATCCACTTGCAAACATTTATTGATTCACACACACAGAGTAAAGTCACAGGCAAAGTCGACAATGGCAAACGAGGCATCAGAGACAAAGGCAATAGAAAAATCCAGAGTACGTGGCGATGGTCAGGCGATGGGCGAACTTAATTCAAGAGGGCAAAGACGAGAGCGAATATCCAAAGGCAAAGGAAACACGGAGTGACACGAATGGCTGGAAAAAGGGGAAAAACACAAATTACATCCACAATGACGAGCGTCTAAACATACGACAATCAGGTGAAGACTGGACTGCAAACAGGAGCACAAATAAGTTAGTGGTGGCCTCTTCGGCCGAGTTCATATCTGCGTACATCCCAGGGTGGTAAGTACATCCCAAGCCTGGTTCAGTGCAGAGTGAAAATTCTGTGATTTCAGTGACAGGCTCAGGGCAAGACAAAAGTGCAGAGGCCTCTATGGCTGGTTCAGGGTCAGAAAAAAGTTAAAAGGTGGCCTCCATGGCCAGTTCAGGGCTTGGCGAGAGTTCGATGACCTCCGTGGTCAGATTAGGGCCAGGCAAAAGTTCAATAACGGCCTCCATGGTTGGTTCAGAGCATGACAAAAGTTCAAAGGTAGCCTCCATGACTGGTTCAGAGCATTACAAAAGTTCAAAGGCCTCTGTGGCCGGTTCAGGGCAGGGCAATAGTCCAAAGCCTACCTCCATGGCAGGTGCAGGGTCAGGCTTGAGCTCCAGAACAGCCTCAACGGACAGACTAGGAGGCTGTGCAGCCACCAGCGGAGGCCCCAGAGAATCCACGACCAAAGTCGACATATCTGGGGTTCGTACAACCACTGGGAAATCATCCGTGGCCGGGACCGGTGAAGGCTCTTGGACCTGGATAACAAGGCCTAGAGGCTCTAAAGCCATCAGTGGAACCTCAGATGGGCGGAGGAATGGGCAGTCATGACAACAAACAAGGTGGGCGAAGACATGAGTTTGTTGCAATGAGTCCAGACATGAAAACAGACACAAAAACACACAGTTTTTTTAGTCTATGAAGCGCTGGAGTGTCATCCAGTGGCCTGAACTGGCACATCCAGCCTGGCCGTTACACTATCGTTAATAATCCAAATTTACTTTTGTATTCAAAACAGGATGGACATCTGTACTGCACTGCTGTGTGAATGTCCTGCTCAGCTCAGTGTTAAGAGTTTTCCTCAGGTCATTGCATAGCTCATTGAAGATGAGACAGGCCTCTGTTCAGGATGTGAAAAAAAAAAACAAACAAAAAAAAAAAACATCAGACAGATTTATTAATGGAGTCTAGCTTGCAGCACTTTTGTAATGGCAGTATGTTAATAAAGCAATAAGCAACAAGAGGCTATTGTTAGGGATTGTTCTTACTCATGACACAACACCTTTTAGAAAAGTGTAATATAAAAATAAACGTTGTGGGTTGTACTTCTGCGCTGCTCCTTGGCACAGTGATCACCACATCACAGCGGATCTGTCATTGCACATTAATACACTTTTTACAATATGTTTTAATATATAGCAGTTGTGACAGTTTCAAATTCAGCAGTGAAGCAACTCTAACAAACCATTGAAGCAATATCATTTGCTCAAGTCAGTTCAGTGTTGATTTTGTTTAGTTCAGGAGAACTTTCAGAAATTGTAAGTAATTAAAAAAATAAAACAAAAATAAATGTGTGTAAACTGTGCAACATTATATTTCTGTTGTCGAAAATGGGTCACACGTGACGCTGACAGAGTCTAGTCACATTGATGATAATGTGCACAACAAACTCACACTCACCCCTTCAAATAAAAGCAGGACAGCTGTCTCAAAAAAAAAAAGAGCAACATTTCAAGGAAGGCCTTTTTATATTTACCTTTTGTATTTCCTTGTCGCTTTTCTACTTTAAAATGTATTAGTCTATTATACACATATTTTCTCTTTTATGTCTGTAGCATTTGTCCAGCAGTGTATGGCTGCTTAGTAATAAAGGATAGTGGCTGAAAGCTGGAAGCCATGATTTTAGTCATTAGCATGGTCCAGAACATCTCCCGTGTATTAAGATGTAATGCTGATCTTGTACTAGATTATACATATATACAAATAAAAATAATACATAAATGTCTTTCTTAATGATTCCCCTTGTTATGTATTTACCTTTTTTGAATGAAGTGTATATGTGTGCTGTTAAATGTTTATTGGTCTTACACAGTTTGGTGCAGAACTCAACAACACTAAAAGTAAAAGGTCAGACAGGTACTTTAGCCACTGTCGAAATGTCAGTGAATGAAGTATTGGGTGACCTGTTCAACTGATAAATGCAACCTGGGCTTTTTCATTTATGTGGGATGTCAGGGATGTTTATTGCTGCCCCACCATAATATGCAATAGATCTTGTGTTGGAAAACTATATGTTGTCAACTGAGTGTATCAGACAAAGTAAAGTAATGAAAAATAACAATGTAACCCTGTGTCTGCTGATACAAATATTTGTGTCTTGCAACCATCCTCAAATATTTGAGGATGCATGAAGATCATAACATTAGAATAATTATGTTTGATGCAAATTAGAAACAACACTGCAGAACAAAATCCTATCTAAATACAGTATGGCATCTGAATGTGGTGTGTTGAGTTTATTCTCTAATAATGGACAAATCTACTCATACCTTGCTGAGATAACTAGAAACTAAGTTTTGCCAGTGGAATACTTCTTCTTCTATTAACATTTATTTTTAAATTCTGGATTTTTACAATTGTGTTTCCTGATGTTTGTTTGTGTTTATGCAAGGCTGTTTCATTTAGAACATCTGGAATATTTACTCCTTAATGTGATCTTTAGTCTCCATGGTTTCCCAATCCAGTGCAGATGAAACAAACATCTCTTTTTACACTAGAGTGAAGATAACAGTACATTATGATTGTGAAAAATCAGCGGTTAAAACATTCACTAATGGTGCTGTGATAGACTCTGTGGTCAGAGGAGTACTATATCACTGGGTCTGCCAGTTCCAGACAGAAGGAGAGGTTTGTCTTCATTCTAAAGCAACTGGCAATAGCCGAGTGTCACCGTCTTGTATTTGGCCTGCTCAACTGCACCACATAATGCTTTAGAAACCACCTTAATTAGAGTTGACTGTGCATTCTAATGCAGTTTTGCTTGGCAGTATTTAGGAACATTTCCCCATGGTCTAATCCCTTGTGATACAGACTGTTGGATCTCTCCTTGAAAGGGAGAGAGCGGTATTACTGCAAGCCTCATTGACCAAAACCCTCACAGCTTTTTCTCAGCCAAAAGCCTAGTAAGACTAAAGAGTTGATGTCAGACATGAAATGTGATTGTTCTTGAAAGAAAATACACAATTCCCCAAAACAACCTTTTTTAATGTTCAGCATTCACATTAAATCACTTACATTTGAGCTCTTTCAAAACTTATCCCAGCTTTAACAGTCTCTCATATGACTGTTCAATTGGCTACTCTTGCGATATACTGTTGATTTTATAGTTAATATTGAGTAACTTACACTGTATATCAAAGGCACAGAAGTTTATGAAAAAAATCAGTTGAACAAATTATTCAATGACTTGCTCATAAAGAGCATCCATAACCTCATATAGTGAACTATTTACAGGGACAGGCATTTTTGATGGTATCTGAATCCATTATCAAGAGCACTCACATTGCACAATTCTGAGAGTGTAATGCAATTTACAATTTACAATGCAATGTAAAAAAAAAAAACATCTTGGCAGATGGAAAATGGAGTCTACAGACTTTCTGGCATATTCAATGTTGAATAAATTACGTGGTCTGTGTTAGAGGTGTATTTTAGGGATTAGGGAGAGTACAGGGGGTAATTTTGGAGACATAGAGCAGATTTACTGTACTAAAATGGGGCAAATTAGCAATTCCATAAAAGCACCATTGGAAGTGGCCAATTGTGCGGGTGTACATTTAACATGTACATTTACCAACCATGTACATGTTAAAGAAAACAGACATGGCCAGATCATTTCCATAACGACCAGTGCAACCAAGAGCAGAGCAAATACCGCTTACTTTAAGACATGTTTTTTTGGGGCGTTAAACAATATTGTAAATACCAGTAATTTGACGAGCACAAATGTTAATACATCATATTGCATATTTTGTGTCTGAAAGGGTCACTACTACAAATGCATATTCAAAAAGGTCAGGTGCAAAAATAACTCTTTTCCACACCTTTTCATCACGCGTCATTAGTAAATCATGACTGTACTACTTTAAGACAAATTTGTTAGTAAAAATGGCCCATAGGCAGTATACAGAATTGCATATTCTCAGAGTAGGTTCTTCTTTTGAATAAATAAATATTTTGCAACCACTATAAAAGCATTGATTTGTATGGATGTGTGTAATAATTTATTCACTTATCACTTGCTGCCATCTACTTTTTCAATTAGGAAATCAGCAAAAATAAAAGAAAATGTGATGCTGTATATAATGTACACCACCACAGTGCCATTGGACTGTACATATATCCCCAAACAATGCACACACATCTGCAATGTATATCTGTTAAAGATCGCTAGATATGGAAATAATCTGTTGTGTCCAAACATCTGACAGATGTCTTTAGAACATCAGTTTCAAATACATTCTAAATAATAAACATAAAAAATAAAATGGTATGTCACATCTGATAGGAAAAGTTCAATAGATGTAATGCAGATGAGCAAACGTTAATCAGATGTAAATGCAGATGTCAAATAGACATCTCCATGTACATTTGATATCAGGATTGGCATTTTTGGAGCACCCCTCAGTTTTACGGTTTTCATAAGTTTGTATTATGCAATAGATATGAAAACTGACTGTCTGTGTGAGTATTAGCTCTTCATATTGTTTGTGTTTTTGCCTAAATGTCTAATCTGCAACATCTGTCGTCATTGGAAGAACCTGCTTTTACTAAGTGCGACGTGTTCCTGGATCAACATCTTTGTTTACCCTAAAGCAACGTGTGATTAACCAATCGGATTTGAATAAGCAGTTTATAGTTTGTGAAGTTTAGGCTTAAAATCAGCCATTCATCTATCATTTTCCTCAATAATTTTGGATTAAAATGTTGTTCCAGGTTCAACAAAATATGTTGACCAAGACTACCTCTAGGTAGGAAGTCAAATAGACAAAAAGGGCACAAACACTACTTGATCAGTCTCAACACATCTGAGAGAAAGATACACCAAATCACCAAATTGGGTAAATGAGGATGAGTTCTCAGCCGCCACACAATGTCTAGCCACCACCAACAGTTGATCTGGGGGTAGCTGCAGTTTAAATTCATGCTCTACTTTCATATTATCCAATCACAGCAGAACTTGAATTTTCAGCATCAGGTGGAGACACTGGTACAGCAGGGAAACACAAGGAGAGAAGGAGAGACAGAGAGAGAGAGAGAGAGAGAGTGAGAGAGAGAGAGAGAGAGAAGCAACAACGACAACAAAATATTACGGCTCTGGACGTAACAGTAGCAAATCATGAAAATATATATCTTTTTGTCCTGTGTCTGATTGTCTTGTGTGAGCTAACCTTAATATGAATAACCATAAGCCGGCTACGTACTGTTGTCTTTGGAGGACTTCATTGATAGCTGCAGGATACAGTTATTACTTGTGTTGTGAGGCTGTTTCTCTTTACCAGAGCTCGGCACTTCATCCAATATATCTTTTACTCATACACATGTCTGTTTGACCTTAAATATTTTGTTAAATGTCTAATGAAATATTTCCATTGTCCTGCACCCCAGCTCGATATGCTGCTCAAGGCAAGTCTGCTCAGCAGTTATTTGCTATGTACGAGAGTGGAAGAAGGAGGAGACGAGAAGAGAGAGGGACGAGAGAGAAAAGGTAGAGATGGAGCTGCCTGATCTCAAGCGGCAAATTAGAGCTCCCTCCGATCGATAGCTGGAGGAGCTTTGCACAGATTTCATTAGCTAGCAGAGGCGCACAGTTAAAGCAATGCTAAGGGGTATTGATGCTGCCGATTGATTGTTCAGTCTTATTTAAAAAAAAAGAAAAAAAAAGGTGCTGGATTTGTACCTTAACCATCGATAGTCAGCTGTAATTACTGTTGATTCAGCATATCAGGGAATCTTAGAGGTCACACGTTCAAAGATTCGATGATCTCCGACATTAATATTGAGAACCCACTGTTTGTTGTATTTTCCAAAGTGGAATTCGACTTTCCCCGTTCACTAGCGCTTTCTTTTAGATTGAGAAATGTGTGTGTCTTATCTGTTCTCTTAAGTACTTATTTATTAATCAGGGTAACTCCTCAGATGGTGGTCTGTGTCTGCGAATGTTTTATTCTGTGTGGGCCAAAAGCCACAAAGTAAAAATCACTTTGAGGTCCTCTGTTAACTTAAACAAGAGAACCCAATTTACCTCTGTCTGTCTTGTATTCACTGTGCGCTATTGATCTCATCGCAGCTGAAGCCCTCAATCAGACACAAATGAATGAATAGAAAAGATAGCATTTGTTTAAAGGAGCCTGAACAACACATCGGGGGAGACATGGTCGGCAGGCTTTATGAAACCTTTTTTATTATTATTTTTGTAATAATGCAAGTGCTAATCAGAGGAAATTGTACCTTTCCAAAAATCAGGAATATTATTCTGAAATCTATCGAAAATAATCTTTGACATTTTAACTTTTAAGGTAAGTGAGATACAGGGCTCAATTGATCATACTTCATTGAGATTGATTCCTGCACTTTGAGCGATCAATCTACAGTAGGGCCAAAAAAGACCAGAGGAATGATATGCACATATGTAAATTATTCATTATTGTTATGATTTATGACTCAGCTGTGTAATGTTGGTCTTGCGACTTTAATATTTCATAACTTCTTTGATTTTCGCAGTCATCTGACAAATGTGTTATTAAGGTGGCGTTAAATGATTAATAGATAGAGAATGTATGTACCTCGCTCTCTCCGTCTCTCTCTCTTCTCTTTTTCATTACGGTGTGTCACATTTCATCAGGGTAGTGCTTAATCTTGTTCCATATGCATTTTAATAGTTACAATGCTACCTGTATCGTGGAGAGGCCTGATGTGATGTAAATGTCTGCGCCTGTTCTGCCTGAGTGCTTTGAGCTCAGTAATGTACGACACGTTAGCATCTACAAACAAAAGAGAGACTTCCTGGTTAATTATTCCAAGCTTTGTTCTTTTCTGAGTTTTTGGACTTTAAAGAAAGGGTGTTGTGGAACGGAGAGCAACAGTGAGGAAGAACGAATAAACGTAAAGCTTTATTCTGTGAGCAGAAGAACAGGTTTGGTATAATAAAAGCTGCAGATTCATATAGCATATCTGTCCAATATATATATATCAAGTATCTCCAAGAAGGATCAGGAATCTCTCTCTAGGAATATATCTCATTCATTATGAGTTGATTATAGATAAACACCTGGAGTCTGATAGAGACTTACTTTTACCTCAGAGAGCTCATAAGCTCAACCGAACAAAACCATATCCATCATCAGGCATATCGAACATGCGAAAGGAAGTTGATGTTAATCAGAAATCTTTATGCAGGTCGTTGTGGCAGGTTCATTTCCATTTTCAAAGAAGCAGTTGCATGGTAGAATGTAGAATGATAGATGACTGCTCTGGCAGACGGAGGTTGGATGAATGTGTGCATTCCATCCCAGGGGAAACCCCATCGGGGAGAGACTTTTCTCTGTGGGACGTCAATCTATTTCTCCTGTGTCTCCTGCAGAGAGCAAGTCTATTACAACTCTATTACACCAAAACGCAGATCATTTTTATTCTGTCCTTATTACCTTACTGAGGCAGGAATCACATGGCCAGTCTTTCCCATTTCTCTCTGCTTCTCTTAAAGGTGAGAAATACTAATCCTCGCCCTCTCCCGAGATCAAAGACTAACCTTTAGCCACATGAACAGGGATTTATTTGACACTTTGAAGCATCAGCAACATTTTCTGGTGTACTATTTGCTACTAAGAGTGCCAGAGTGTGTTAGCCTTCAAGAAAAAAAAAAAAAAGTTAACAGCATTATGATTATTAGCTAATGATACAAAGAATATTGTGCTAAAGAACCTTGGGATTAGATAATAAAGTTTGTAATTCATAACAAAATTGTAGTTCTGTCTTTTTGTTTTTTATTTAATTATTTATTATTATGTTTTTTTTTATTATTATGTTTATGCTTTTTGTAAATTTTATTTTATTTTATATTTTATTTTATGTTTTGCACCTTTCGTCCTTAAGTTTGGAAACAAATATTATAAAACATTTTATAAAAAAAAAGAAATTGGAATACTAGGCTACATGTAAACAGTTATTAAAGGCTGATGTTAAATATACCCCTGGCCTGAAAGCATTATTATTATTATCATGTTTAATTGTGGATATACAAATGCTATACTAAAACTTAACATCTTAATCTAAACCCAGAGACAATTTAAAAAAAAAACTTCTCACATTTATTAATTATATTGTTCTAAAGCAACACGTCAAACTACTTTTGTACCATTAAACATGAAATACAATAAAAATAATAATGTAAATATAATATGTATTTATATAAATAATATTTAAAACTAAACTAAATTAATAATAATAATAATAATAATACCAATTAAAAAAATAACAACAACATCAACAAGAAAAACTTTGAAACCAAGAGACCTCCACTGATAATAATGTTAGATTTTATTTATTTTTCAAAACTGTATTTTTCTGTAGGTTTTTAAATCTTTTGTTCTTGGCTCAAATTTACATTTTGAACATTTTTGACCCTGTGCACTTCTTGCAAGTAGGCTATTTATACATTTTTAAATTAATGTTAAGGACATTTTTGTTTGTCTTTGTGCGGTAAACAGCTTTGGCACTGTGTTGCCACTTGATCTGCTGTAAAATATGGGTCTTGAAGCAAAACCAGTTGAGAGCCACTGCAGCAGTGCAACTGAAATCAAAAGAGCGCTGCTGTCTCATTTCTGCTTGGGGATTCTGTTCCCACGCTATACAAGTACACTCTACATGAGTGTCGAGATAATGCATACAGTAGATACATGTGTACCTGTGTTTTTTTTTGTTTTTTTTCTCTCTCTCTTTATAATCCCTCAGTTCTATCTTTAGAGTGCATCCGTAATGGAAACAAAGCACCTTTATCTCTCCTTAACATTCTAAGAATTTTCCTGCCTGCTGGTTTTCTCCTCATTGGCGTTGCCCTACCCCTGTGTACAGTGTGTGTGTGTTTTAGTGAAAGAGATGATGAGAGCGAACGAGAGCTGGGAGTTGCCCTTGGTCTGCCTCAAGTCTGTGCTATAGGATCGATACACAAGAGTGGGGCCTCTCCTCTTCCTTCACTCAGGCATTGGGGATTTCTCCCCCATTACACAGTTACAAGGAACAAAGTCTAGGAGAAGTCTATTGATTCCTCTTGTGCTGCTGGGGAAAAAAAAGTGAAGCAGTAAAGATACCAACCTGACCAAAAAAAAATTAATTACTTTGCCAATCCTCTCTCACACACACACAAACACAGAGGTATATGCTGGGATATATCTGTTATGCTAGCCAAATTTATTACAAATGTCTTTGAAATATTATTACTATTTAAAAGAGATGTTTTTGATTTTGAAATTGTATTTATTTCAGTGATGCTGTTTCTGGTGCTCAGTTTTCAATTATAATTGGTGTTCAATTATTAATAATGATTCTTACTATTAGCAGTTGTATCAACTGTTATTATAATTATTTAACGTGCAATATTATTTGTAATTGCTTGTACAAATATGTTTGTAATTATTTAAAATTGTAATATTGTTTATCTGTGTTTTACTGTATTATTTATTTTTTTATTTAAAATCATAATCATTCTAAACTGTTGACCACTACTCCACACATGAAATAATCTGAATGGTCATTTTCTAAAATATACTTTCTGACCATATCTAGTCCCAAAAACCAAGTCTGCAGTGTATCAGCTGATTAAACAGTCAATAATTTCATTCTATTCCAATAATGCTTGAAGTAGAACAGTGAGACAGAGCAAAATGTGATCTAGTATCAATGCATTAAAGCAGTGGAGCTGAAATGGTAACATTCATTTAGAGACTGTTTGATTGCCAAGCTGTTTGATTATGGGAATCATCTTCTATAAACCGACCATTGGAAATGCTATTCTGTTGGTAATGAGATGCAATGACAATGCTGATTAACAAAAAGACATCCGAGCTCAGAAGTCGAATCGTGTTCATGCAATGCGTAATGCAAAATATGTACGTGGAGTGTGACCACAATCAAATATTTCCCTTGTAATTGTTTTTAGCCAAGGATATCACGACAGATACGAATGGGATACGGGTTTAATTAAAAGCACAATGGAAAAAGCAAGCCCCTTGTTGGCTGCATCCCTGTGCCATTGGGATGTCCTTGCCCATTATGAGGTTTAACTAGTCGACTCCAGATGTTGTATGTGTATGCGTTCACGAGAGCGTGTGCATGTGCGTTTCCGATGCCCGGCATGAGAATAGATGAACGGCCAGTTTGAAAGGAAAATATGCCTTCCCTGCAATGTTAATCTCGTCCTCTCCAGCATCCAGCCTGTCACCCTAATGAAGCCCCCACAGACAGATACTTAAAAAGAGTTAAGAGTAAATTAACCTTCAGGACTTAGCACTTTGCTTTTAATACACTTTATGCATCCATGTCCCGTACACATCTCTGCCAAGGACAACCTCTCTTTTAACAGAAGGAGGTCAGAACAAAAACGTCCCTTACTGGTGGCAACCTTGTGCGGCACCAATATGTTAAAGAGTAAAGTAGAGACATTGAGAATGAACATCCCCTAATTAACCAGCTGATATCCCACCTATTGATTGGTTTATTTGCACAATCTAATTATTTTTTAATGACAAGTTGATCTTCATTATTGCTTTATTGATTTTAAATGCTTTATTGATTTGAAAGTCAGTGAAATCCCAATTGATAATTCTGATAAATTCATGGAATGTTGCAGTGTTTAATAATGATTTATCCGCAAACATAATCATGTCCTGCCCTTAATTTTTCTCTTTCTATAGACCTTAATCAAGTTGTACACCATTTTGAATTTAATGTAGATGAAAGCAAGGCTGTAAAGGATAAGCAACTTTTTTTTTTTTTTTCTGTAAATGTGTTTTCAGAAAGACATCTAGTTAGCTCAACAGGATGTTGTCCATTGAACACACTTTTATCTTTTATCCCTAATTCTCATTTCTTTCAAAAATTAAATATGATGCTTCCCAGAATAGGGTCTATAGCCATTTTACTCTGATATATGTCACAATAGGGTAGAAAAGGTGTAAAAATTTGTTTCATGACAACTTCGAATATGTACTTATCACTGGCAGGCATGCAATTCATCATCTAAGCATGACAGATCAACGGAAAAGACTGTAATATTCAAACCAAATGCAGGTGAATAATTCATCCGAAGCGAATGGATGCCTGACAGGTGCTGTACAGTATATTGAATGAAACGTTCCAAACTCAGACTTCAGGAACTGTGTGTTCAAGATAAACTACTGACAAAACTAGAATTTAGAGCTGGGTTCTGTCATATCACTTTCTCGCACCCTTTCTTGTATGACATGAGCTAATTCTGGCTTAGCTTGAATGAATGCCTGCCTTTTTACCTCTGCACCTTAGTCAGCTGCTATTTAACACTGCTGATTCCATTGTATGTGCATCCTTTTCAGCAGGCTAAAACTGAACTGTGTTCATTTTTTTTTTTCTGTCTTTTTCTTTTTTTTTTTTCTTTCAGACGACTTTAGGGATGGAAAGGCACACCAGGACTTTTAATACACCTAGTATTTAAATAATCCTTGCTTCTCTCAGTCCTTTTGATGCCTTTGTTCACTTTGAGAAAGTTATCATTATGCAGGCCACACTGTTGGTGGAGAGTGAAATGTAGAATCACTCTGCCTACCTTTTCTTCCGCATCCTTTCCCAGCAAAGAACATCTACATATCCCTTTCTTCCTCTTATCTGTTACTGCAGTCGCTGAAGCGAATTCCCTGCGCCACCATGCACCCAAAGCTCTGCAAACTCAAAAAGAATCAGCCACGCTTATCTGTGACTGCTTCGGAGGGAACTATAACGACAGTCGGTTATCCCCAGAGAAGGGCTTAATAATTCAATGGCGCATGCATGTAGGTAAAGTCATTTCACATTACCACCACTGGTTTATGCTGTGTGCCTTGGCTTTTGGAATAATTCTGTAAATGTTGCAAGAATATACATAATAAATAATGTATGCAAACTAAGCACAATGAATAATTAGGACAATACGTTCAGTTTTGGAATGCCATAATGGTGAATAACTCCTGTGTTCTGTGTACTTCCCCTTTAAATCTTCATAAGCTCTGCTGACCCCACCCCTGTTTTCCGAGGCACTCTCTGAGGATCTTTTTTTAGCTGTATTCATATTGAAACTTGCTGATTGGCACATTAGGAAAGGCGATTTGCAAAGATTCATTGAAAGACATTATACTCACTGCTTCTGTAAACGCATTTCGGTTGATCAAGGGCGCATATCACAGCTCACCTGAAGACACAGGAGGACACAGCCTCTACGCAGAGGTTGTAGAACCTTGCGAAGATGGCGGACGAGTTGTGAAGTGTGACAGGAGCATAGACCACCTTGTTGGTTGATGTATGCCATGGACACAGTATTGTCTGTACGGACCAGCACGTGCTTGTGGCGCAGCATCAGTTGGAAGCGACGCAGGGCCAGAAACACAGCTAACAACTTGAGGCAGTTGATGTGCCAAAAGCAGTCGGATGCCTGTGCAGGGACCCGAGGCTGCTTGCCCATTGCATACAGCACCCCAACCCATGGAGGAGGCATCAGTGTTGACCACGACATGCCTGGCACGGGCTGAATAGGCGGTGACACTCCAGAGAAACGCCAATCTGGAGAGTGCCAAAAACTATTACAGCTCAACAATCTGCCGGGGAAGAAGGTGCGGGGAGGACCTCAGTGGTCCGCCATGGTTATGCATTTGCAGACACGCGAGGCAGCGATCATGTCTGTCCCGAGAGGTGAGAAAACTACAGCATCCGGAAGCGCACGGCCGGATAGACATTCCAGGGAACCAACTGTGAGAAATTGCTGTTTTTCCTGGATTGCCCAGGGAGGACATCTCGCAGCACTGCCATGCACTCAGTGGGTCTCACTGGAATGGAAAAGGCTGGTATGGTCACGGACTTTAAAAAGGCCACCAGCCCACAGAACCCACTGACAGCTGCCCAGTCGTTCGCCGTCAGAGGGGGAGAGAGTATGAGCTCGCAGGAACTCTTTCTTTGATTCCAGCTCAGAATGGCGAGGCTCAAAAGTGAAAGTCTGCAAGTGCACTACACCTGTGCTCTCTTATACTCACATAGTGACGAGGTGCACCTGGATGGAATCAGTGCAATATATATATATATATGCAATATATATATACTGTATATACAGCATTTGATCTTTAAAATCTATTGATAAATTAAGCAAGCTAAACTAAATAAATAAATTAATATGCTGACAATAAAAAATTATTGAATGAAAAAAATGGCATTAAAATGTACAAAATGCCAGTATATTGGATCAAGATTAAAAATATTAAAGCTATATTAACCGTAAAATCCTCTGACAGGAGACATGTAAGTACAGTGTTGCCATGGATGACATTAATTTCTAGGAAACATTGACTGCAGAGACTGACCAATCAGAAATCAACTTCCAGATTAATTAATGTTAACAAGCTGAACCTTATTATCTTTATATACTATGAATTAAATGTAATAAATCGTTTTTAATTACATTTAATATTATGAATTATGTATAATGAATGATATGTATAGTATCACTTACCTAACTAATAGTGGTATTAAAACTCTACAACTTTTAATATTTCCCATAATACCTGCGAAACATTCAGCAGGATCATTTCTCCTCCTACTCTCATCTGCCATCTATTTTTGAGGACATATCTAACAGTGTCAAAAGCATTTTCTGTTTTTCACGGATAATGAAATTGGACCCGGTGTTACTCAGCAGTCACTTCAAACAAATCAACAACAAAACGAAAACCATAGACATATGAAGTCAGTACAAACATGGCTGTGACTCAGCTCTCAGACAGAACAGGCAAAACTAAAACCGATCTGTCTGTGCAGAAAGTCTCATTTTGTCACATTCTGCCACATACTGAAGCTACCATCCTCAAATAGCCAAGTTACAAAGACACATGTCAAAACATCCAACATCAACCTTGCTTCCCTTTAGTCACACTAAATATTTCATGGAGAAGTGTTTGAAATTATGAATGTAGGATACTCTAAATTTAATACTGTGTTATTTCTGTAAACAGCCCTGACACATGAGACTTGTTGTCTTTGTTAGATGTACCCTCTCTAATCTTAAATGACAGGAGGGGCTTTCAAAGGGCTGGAGGTGCACAAGCTAAAAGTCACACACAGTTACATACAGTCTTGCACATGCACACAGGTGTATTTTCCGCCTCCTGGACCCCATCCACAAGCACTGTGACTAATCAGAGGGAGTAATGTGTAAACATTTATACAAACATGTCAGTCACATCTTAACGTTCCCAGCTTCAATCAGCGGTTTATTTGTCTTCGTTTGGAATGAGATGCACAGTGAAAGGAGGATGAGTGCTTGTCATCTCTCACCGAGGCAACCTTAAAGAGAGTTTTCATTTTCACCATCTCGTCTGATTGAAAGTTCAAAATTGCATTTCATTTATCACGGAATCATTTGGCATAAAAAATTTGATCATTTATTGACACAGATTTGAGTTCTTTAGAACTTTAGATCAGCATCTGTTCAAATGATTAAAAACAAATGAATAAATGGAAAGATTGAAATACCCGATGATGAGTTAAATGACATACATGCTACTGAATGAATGATAACCATACTGTTATGTATTGCATGTCCTGATTTTGGTGAGTTCGACGTGTTTCTGGGTCAAACATATTTTGTTGACCCTGAAACAACATTTTTAAAACCTAACCTTAACCCATAATTAATTCCTAAAAACATAGCAGTGATAGATGTCTAACACTGATGTACAAGCACCAAACACTGATTGTAAGCCTAAACTTAACAAAAACTATAAACTGGTTCTTCAAATCTGATTGGCTAATCACAATGTTGTTCCAGGGTCAACAAAGGCATGTCAATATCAGGTTCTGCATCATGGGTTTTTACATTATTACGCACAGCATTATAAGTCATTCATCTATCCATCCAATGCTCTATCTATGGTTCTGACATTAGTTCTTTCATTCCGTAGTTAATTCTGTCATCACACCAAATTCTACCATTAATTCTGTCCCATTTGCTATTGTTCATTTTGTTAGTTTCCAAAAGAAATGAACACTAGAGACAGTAAAACTACAACACTTTTTTTTTTTCTTTTCACACAAATTTACAGAGTTTTAATTAATAAAGCGTAATTTTCACACAATTATTTGAAGAATATCATGTTATGACTTAAAAACAGTATTACTATGCTGGGATATTTGAAAACTGATGCTTTTAAACATTAGCATCACACAAATCCAAAAAGAAATGGGTTAAATCAGAGCAATGTGAAGTAATGTTACATATGTGTAACAGCAGATGCCTATTACATCTACATAATTACAAAATGTAAATTCAGGCTGTTCCATAACTTAGTTACATGGTAAGTAAATGTTGTTTTGTTATGTAAGCTCAACATCTACTACTAAGTTCTTACTAGGTAATTACCGACCTTAAAATAAATTGCTACCATAATTAAATTATTATGCAACACTATGCGTAATGCAAGTAACCCTTGAATGTATAATTTCACTGCAACAAGGACACTGTACAGTGTAATCATTTTATTTTGTAATTAACCCTCTACTGCATAGCGTTGCCCTCAGGCACCAGAAGGTTTTCTTAAGCCCCATTTTTGTTACATGTTTTTATTTATTTATTTTTTTTTTTATAATTGTCATATAATTGTCATAAAACAGTCCAAAAGGTGTGGCAGTCTCTACCAAGCATTATTTGAAGGCGGGACTTCCTTTTCTGACACATGGTCACAGGAGTGCATGCTGTAAGAAAAAGGTAAGATTATTTGCTTTAGTAATCTTATTTAACATGACATAAATTATAAATAAAAAATATGTATGTGTGCATGAAGGAGTAGATAAGCATTTTGTCAGGTTTTATTCACTTATTTAGCATGTTAATCAATTCAGTTTTTCCTTGTGTTGCCTCAAGGCAACGTTATGCAGTCAGGGGAGGTCTTCATTGACAATGTTTATTGATGTAATCACATACCATTACATGTATTTGTGCTCAATATAATAATATAGAAATACATTTAATTTTTACTTAATTTTGTGAAGGCTAGTTTTTAATGCAATAACATGCTAAAGACAGACATTTGAATTTTGAATGCCAATATCGGTGACACATTTTAGAATGCAAATATCAGTGTTTTGGATTTTGCTTTGTTTTCTGCACTGAAAAATGGATGTATGGACATTTTATGGTAGACAGAACAGATATCCGTAACTCCTGAAGAAAACAGGATATCAATTCGAAAGGAAGTCAATTCTATGTTTTGGTAAAATAAAATATTTATTAAAACATATTAGAAGTGGACAAATGTCAGTTAAATATTTGAAACACCTGTTCCCTCAAAGTTACCTAATAAATATTGATTCAATACTAAATTGTTCTCTGTGATTTACTACCTATACTGCTTATAGTGTTGCCCGGGGGAAACAAAATAAAATCTACTAGGGGGGTATGCATTCCTGAATTGTCTCTTTGGATAAAAGCATTCATGAATGAATGCAAATGTAGTGGTTTATCATTAATTCTGTACTATGATTCAACATCTAGCATGCTTTGGTTCATTCTATCTAATGCTCAATAGTTATGTTACTCATTCTATCTAGTGGTCTTTCAGTGGCTACATTTACATGCAACCAAATAATCCAATAGTAAATGGATTGATGGCTCAATTTGTCTTAATGTAAACATCTTAATCAATCAAACTCAATCCTAATGAAATTTCGATCAGATTGGAAGAGGTTGTGTAGACCGTCCAACTGAAAGGGCATGTTTATGTAAATATTTAATTATGTCTGAAACAAAAAGTGTACGTATATTTTACAAGTTGCCAATTCGTATTAATTTGTATTAATGGCCTACACCTAACCCCGCCCCTAATCCTACCTGTGACAAGGTTTTAGGCAAATTGTACAAAATCGGATGAGTGAGGTCGTACGAATTAGTACGAATTAGCAAGAATTTGGCACCTCGTACAAATACTTACTTAATTGGTCGTGAGACTGTGTTGGTTCTGAATGCTACACAATCCTGTTTATAAGTCCTCTCTCCAAGCCTCATTCATTTGTCAAAGTGGATATTTTAAACATTCAAAAGTAGGGTACGCTATAGATAATGTCATGCACCTGGTGTAAAGGCTACATACATTCATTAAAAGGAGTTATGTACCCAGGGCTTTTGTGGCACTCAGACTCACTGAGATTCCAGTCTCGATCTCCCATGTGTTATTCCAGCCTGTGGACAGTCTGGCCTGGCCACCATAGTCCACACTCACGTGTGCCTCGGCTCTAAAGCCCCTGTGGCAATACTTTGGTGAGTCAGCAAGGTAAGGTGCTTATTTGAGCTTTAACACTGCTCCATCAGTAAAAACCCAGCCCTAGCTGAAATGACACATAATTTTAGTCAAAAGCTTTTCTCCTCTCTTTTGTTAAAAAAAGTGCTAAAAGTACAAATATGAACATTATTGTAATATAAATAGGCTACATACTAAACTATTTAGACCAGGGCTTCTCAATCCTGGTCCTGGAGGTCCGCTGTCCTGCAAATTTTAACTCCAACCCTAATCAAACACACCTGAACCAGCTAATTAAGATGTTCAGGATTACTTGCAAGCTACAGGCAGGTGAGATTAATCAAGGTTGGAGCAAAACTTTACAGGGCAGTGGACCTCCAGGACCAGAATTGAGAAGCTCTCATTTAGACCAACCATATTCCATATTCAATCATTTTTTTACCATATTGCAGTGTAATTTGCCTCCAAACATTGTGTTGAGCAGGTTCATTCATATAATTAAAAACAATAATAAATAAATAAATCTTACATTGTCTGTCCCCTCACAACTTTCCAGTTCTTTTGTACCTGCCATAGAGTCTTACCCATTCTCAAAATGGCATATGCTCCATAACTACTGCTTCTTAAAATGCCATAACACTCTCTCTCATAACTCACTCCATGGGAAGCTGTCGACTTTGGACAATGGCAGGGTTGGGTCTGGTCTGTGACCTCTGGCATTGTATTTGGAGACGTGTCCCAGATGAGCTGGCTAGCAGCCCATGGTTCCACCTCGGCAGGGGCCTGGGCTGAAGCAGCTTGGCAGAGGCAACGGCGGGCAGAGTGACCTTGCTTAGCACTCTAATGGAGAGTCTGGCTCAAATCCACCTCTCAGCCTCAGCACAGAGGCTGTTTCCCAATCAGGGGCCATGATCCCCCTGCTTGCCTCCGTTGCCCCCCTCACATATCATACTACTGACACTAATTGTCACCAGCAAGTGCAGCTGATAAAAGCTTTACTCTACAGAAGAGACAGTGAGTGAGGGAGCTGGCAAGGCTTTAGCAATCCAAAAAAGTGTATGGGTAAAAAAAAATTAAAAATCTGGATGTCAGACTGACAAACAAAAACAAGTAAGAAAATACTAATTACTCTCAATTATAGTTAATGTTTTTGCCCTTGGCATTTGAGGACTTTCTCAGCATGTAGCTTGCAAATTTAAAAAAATGTGTCCTGGTAATCACTACTAATGTATTTTGTGCCCCTTTAAGTAGTTGCGTTAAGAAGTATAAATAACCTGCTTCGGTATGATGACATAAGTGAGAAACAGATAGCCACTAAGAGCATATCAAAAAGTTTCAGTCAGGCTAAAATATATATATATATATATTTTTTTTTTTCGTCATAAAAAAAAGCTATTCTCTGATTTAAATTGTTTCTTTTTTGAGGAAGGGGAGCTACACTTTATTTTATTTTTATAGGCTACTTTAGAAATTCTATGAATTTGAGCCCTTTTCGGACGGGACTCGTTTTTTAAACTATCTTTGAGTTTCGAATTCTAATCATCTAACGTCTACGATTATCATGTACCAATTTGGATGAGACTAACATCTCCATGTTTATTACAGAGTGGGTTCCGCTCTGTATGCGTGCATTGCGCAGTCATTCAGATTGATCACTATTAGTATGATCACTGAAACACCACAGTGAAGCTAACTGGCTAGAATAGCAAAACCATGTTAATGTGTGGTTAACTTAATTTAGTTTAACTTTTTTTTTTTTTTTATTCCATTTATAATTTTCATAAAGGTAACATATGCAAATAAAACATTGTTTAATTGAGTGCAGATATTAATGTGAGTAATCTTACCTGATGCTACTATTACAGTAGCTAGTCCTAACAGTTTTTGTGATTTGGCTGTTGGTTTTATTGATATTTTTGTTTTATTTATTTGCCGGGAGATCAATTATGCGCATAGTAAGAGCATCCACGGTAATTCACGTTGGCCAAAACACACAAGGAAATGTGTTGTGAAAAAGTAAAAAAACAGAATTGCCTGCAATCACAGACATGCGTTCAGATTGGATTCATTTTCTCAGAGGATCATTAAGTTAGCTGAAAAACAGAAGATAATTTTCTCTGGAATTCTCTGGAAAAACTCAGACATGGCATGACATTTCCCTGTTTAAGGCAGGACTTCTAAACTCAATAAACACAAACATATAAACAAAATGTAATGTTGGAGCTTTTAGAACAACTGGAAATGCATATACTGTACATATTTTAGATACTATTAAGATATAATCTTTAAGTGCTCCGCACAGCTTTAGTTGAAGACTTACAGTAAATGGATTATATAAATGTAATGTATTATTGTAATAACGTATTTCTACATTAGAAACTGAATAAGACTGCAATTGTGTCAGTCAATTGTATGCATTAGGAAGATTAGTGGATTATTGGAGAAGCTGTAAGAGCGTTCACTGCACAAGGACCCCTGACCATTTGCCCACCTTTTGACACTCTTAACACATCTTTATATTGATATGCTGACAATATAAGAGGCCTGTTTGAGACTTTATGAGGATCTCTGCACACCTATGTCACTGTATACTAAAGTCCATCCTCTGAAGGAATGAAAAAAAGACACTTTTAAAGGGTTTACATATTTTTTTTTTCTATGTAGAAATTAGACCATATACTATACTATACTTTGTCAGGTTAAAATGGTTTTGCTTTTAAAAACCACCTTCAGACCTGTGTGTTCTGTTCCATTTTATCACATTCCATTTAGCTTTGTTATGCAATAAAATGTACTGCGTGGACACTTAGTACTTTGTTTAAAGATTTGAAGGTCCACCTTTAGTAAGAGTGTTACACTGGCATTTATAGTATGTTCACCTCATGTATGCCTTTAAAAGCGTTCCAATGCCATGCCTTGTTTTAGGAGGGTAAAGAGAAGAAAAGCATGCATGTTGCAACATTTTCTCAGCAGAAGTAATTATTTTTACTTTTTGTTTCATACAAGCACTTAAGCCAGAGACATTCTGTAAAAAAAATAAATAAAAAAACAGAGAACAGAGAACTTACCTTCTAAGTAACAAATGTGTAGAGTTATGTGTCAAATTAGTCATTGCTAATTAGCTAAAGTAGACCAAAACAATAAGCCAAATATCTCTGATCCCTAATTTTATATTTGGAATAGAAAAAA
>JAUMHQ010000059.1:16164508-16181463 GCA_032361165.1 Enteromius paludinosus
TCGAAGCACTTCATCAGGATGGGAGTAAGTGCAACAGGACGGTAGTCATTAAAGCAGGAGGGAGATGACTTTTTTGGGACCGGTGGCTTTGAAACATGTGGGGACGACAGCCTGGATGAGTGAGATATCGAAGATGTCTGTGAAGACATCAGTGAGTTCCACTGCACAGTCTCTTAGTGCACGACCAGGAATGTTGTCAGGACTTGGAGGATCCTGCTGAGGGATCTCCTCACGCTGTTCGGGGACAGAGTCATCACCTGGTTACTAGGAGGGGGTGGGGTCTTCTGTGCAGTGGTGCTGTTTTGGACTTAAAAGCGACCAAAGAAAGTGTTCAGCTCATTCAGCAGGGAGATGGTGCTGTCACAGGTCTGTGGTGGGGGCTTGTAATCTGTGATGGTCTGAATCCCCCGCCACAGGCTCCGTGTGTCTCTGCTGTCTTTGAAGTGATGGGATATTTTCCTGGAGTACTGTCTCTTAGCCTCTCTGATACCACGGGAAAGGTTGGCCCTAGCTGTCCTCAGGCTTGCCTCGTCTCCATCTCTGAAGGCAACGTTCCGAGCTTTCAGCAGCCTGTAGACCTCTCCTGTCATCCATGGTTTTTGATTGGCCCTTTAATAGAATGTGTAAATGCCAGTGACACTGTGATCAATAAAATAAAAATTGTGGACTTTTTTTTCTTCCTTATGGGGATGTGGTAACCCTATTATTAAATGAGATATTTCAATGAATAATTTACCTATTATTAAATTTCTCATCATTCTGAACATGTGCTCAGTTCTTACCAGGAATACATTTTCATCCAAATCCATTAATTTTCATAACTGAGGAGCCATGCTAATTTATTTCTACACACATCCACATGAGAAACAATTACCACCTGAACAGGTCTTTATTGTGTTTATAATGTGTTTTCTATTGGTAATTTATGAATTCAGCTTTAAACGCAAAAGGAAAGAGAGAGAGAGAAAGGACTGTATTGTCACAACTGTCCTTGCACATCACTTAATGAAAACAATCTTAAGCCCTTGATAAAGAAGAGCTTAGATGAAAAGTTTTTACCTCTATATTGTGCAGGTGCAGCTGTGGGCCCTGTGGCTCTCCTCTATACATCAATGAATTTTGACAGAGGTGAAAATATATGACCGTAGAGGGTAACCACTGTCACGGAACAGCCACCTCCCATAAACCTGGTCGTACAAAACCATCGTACGCATTACTGAGCCATCTGGCAACAATGTTTAGTTTCACACCCTTACGGTTTAACACAACTTGTGTGTTGATAAGGGGGGGGGGGGATGGGTTCTATGTAGATCACCAAGTGACCACTGCAGAGTGAGCAATAGTCCCAACCAAATGTTTTTTTTTTATTACAGTAACATGATAGTTCAAGAAGGGAAATATTGTTGTCAGAGCATTGTGAGCAATCTCTGACTGAAGGATTCTGTCAAAGTAATTAGATATTATGTGTTTAAATTATACAAAGCAGCAATGCAGACGTGATTTTAACTGAAATAGACTTTATTACACAATATTTATGTCTTGTCGTACTGCATATTTGATATAGAGCACAGCAGTCCTGCCGAGGAAAGTTTGTATAACTCTGTTTCTATAAACTGCATGTGTATTAGTGGTGTTTTTCTTCAGTGACCTTGTTATATATTTCATTGTTAAACTTACATGGTCTCATGGCATAAACTTTCCTTGGTGCACTTTTTGGCAAGACTGGAATACATACTGACAAGTACATATCACTGCAGTTTCTAAAAGAAATAAAGACTCGAGGCAGTAAAACTCTGACACCTTTTTATCCTTTTCACACAAACTTTGTAAGTTTTGATTAAAGTGTAATTTTCAAAATTTCAAAGTACTTGAAGAACATCATATGACTTCAAAACAATTTCTATATGCTGGGAGATTAAAAAACTGATGCTTTTGAATGTTAGCATCACAGATCCAGCTGCATATCTTTGGGCTTTCACAGACAGTGGGTTTGCTCACGGAATACAGAGACGAACTTGAGGGGCAAGGAGCTCTGGTTTGAATCCTTTGTAACTACATTTTGACAAAACAGCTCAAATCTGTGTATTAGATCACTGACAAGCTACTTCATATTGGCTTCAGTTTCATAAATGAATCAACCACGAAACTAAACGTGATATTGCATAACTTGTCAATGATCTACGGCTTTGTGTATTAACTGACTGTTATTTGAAAACAGCTGATGGAGATTTACCGCTAGTCAAAGAACCGGCTTTACTGACTTACTGACGGCTTTTACTGATTTAAATACATTTTTACAAAGCAATACATACCTACAGTATATAAACATACTGAAAAATGTGACAGCGTTCGCCTGTTGACATAAAACATGTGTTTTAGTGACACTTTGTGGACATTTCTTCTTAAAACTGCAGTAAAAACACATGCATAAAAAGTGTACAGAGGTACGTACTTGTGTAAGACCAGGTTTGTTAAACCAGTAGGTCAAGACAAGCCTTTGTAAGTGAGTTATGATTAATTCATTAAACTGAATCATTAAAACACTATTAAATGCAGAGATAAAACAGATTAGATGAGTGAGTCATTGAACCAATTTGTTTAAAGACACAAATATGATTTATTTCATGACCAGCTCCCTCACTTAATGATTTGTCCTTCTTGTACAGTACTGCAAGCAGTATTCTTTAAGCCAGTTTTTCCTCACACTGATGTATTGTACAGGAGCTATGTGTTTTTAGCTTTGCTGAGAAGTGCTGCATGATCTGTTTGCTAGAATACATGCTGCTCAGGTAGACCTCAGGTCTAGGACAAAGGGGTCTTGAGATGATGCCTGTGCACACATACCTGACAATCACCCAGCTCATCACTGAAGGGGAGGTCAAAGATCTGAAACATCTGAGTCAGCAGGTAAACAGGAAAAACGCCAGCTTTGCACTGCAAATGTTACGACCTACAGACAAGGCCATTCCAAACTCTCAATGCAGGGATTAGAAGTGTAAAAGACCATTACTGTGGAGATGGCTATACTCAAGAGAACCACTGCTGTACATATTTACAGCATTTAAATTTAAGGCTTTTCCTTAGTAAGGTGAAATGCTGAGGATGGAATTTTGTGGAAAGTTTGTGAAAGAACTGTGCTTTAGTTATACAGATGTTAAGTGCAACATCATGGAATAGGTCCAAGCAGAATCTACCTTTCAATAACTCAGAGCAAGGCATATGGCAATCCTTTTAATTTTTTTTAGCAAATGAGTTGAATGAATGATTCAATTACTCTGTCGTGAAGCTACTCATTGTTTAAAAAAAAATCTGTATTATTTATTGAATTAGATCATGAATGCTTTCATTCACCTCTCCGCTAACCTGATTTTACCAAGTGCAACATGTCCATGTTGACCCTGAAATAACATTTTGATAAGCCAATCAGATTTTGTGAAGTTTAAGCTTACAATCAGTGTTTGGTGCTTGCACATCAGTGTCAGTCATCGATCATTTCCTGATTTTAGGCATTACTCGTGGGTAAGGTTAGGTTTAGGTGTAGAGATATGGTCAAGACTATATTTTTGCATTAAAATGTTGTTCCAGGGTCAGCAAAATATGTTGACCTAGGGAAACATCGTACTCAGCAAAATCAGGATGTGCGTTACCTCTCATAGCAATTTAAACTGCAAACTTAAAGTCTAACCTGAACCTTAGCATCTCTCACTTTTGTGAGGGAAATTGCTAGCCTGTTCTATTGCTTGCAAACTGGGTAAAGTTAATAGATATCCAGCCGCTAGAAACAGAATATAGTGGAAGCAAATCCAGAGAAACAAAATATCTATTTGTAATCATCCCCCTACAGATGGTAAACAAAAGAATCAATATTGTAACATATTGAAGAGTTTATACTAAATATTCATCTGCAAAGCTAAAATGCAATGCAATAGAATTCAGTGTCAACAAAATAGCCAAACAACCAAATAAATAAATAGCTAACCAACTAAATAAATAAATATATTCCTTACATATGTGTTGCTAATTTGGTTTATGCTGCAACATACTGGCTCTAGACCTTTATGATTTTGTAACTTTTCAGTCTGGCATCTCATTTAGGCAGACTGTGGGATTTTAAAGGAGTTTGTAAAGAGCAATTCTCCCAGTGGTTTACTTTGATGTGTGACCACGGCTCATGCGCATCTAAAACATACAAAAAAAAAAACAAAAAAAAACATTGCACTAGACTGCTGTAATCATTTGGCGGCTTCAGTATCATGACTGCCCCAAGGCCTGTGAAGGAGAGAACATGGCACACTAATAAGTCAGCATGTTTAGCACCAGAAGTTGATCCCAAGAGTTTTGGGTCAGCCAAGACTAAAAGGAGGACAAAAGCACAATACATACACAATGGCTTACAATAATTCATCATGTCCTACATGTGCCTCTCACAGCTCTGTCTTTTTAACACAATTACTGGAAAAATACAAAGGTTGTTAACAGTACAGTAATTGTACAAACTAAGCTAAATTGAATTAAAATTAATTATACGATTATTTTCCTACTAAACAAGAAAATGAATGAGGCTTTATGCTTTTTATGTAGAAAAAAATAATAATTTGCCACTTTCACTTGATTTTAATCACAGAATGTTAAGATCATTGTATCAAAGTATTTATCTTTACATGCTAAAAATAAAATATTTTCATAATATGAACTTATCATCTTTCAGCGTCATAAGATTTCAATTTTGACTGAAATGGAAATCATTTAATTTGAAATGCTAGTGCTTGTTTAACTTAGTAATACAGATCATTTACTGAATATGATAAAGCAGAACATAATAGTTCTGACCTACAAAGCTAAGGTCTTAATACTATTTTTCAACTCTACTTTTCAGTTCAAAGTTGAGTCAATCACGTTTTTCAAAAGGGAGATCAGGTCTGCTCACACATAATATATATGTGTGTACTTTGTATATTTGTTTTGTATACATAAATACATACATTTTTAAGATTTAAAAAATATATATATTACATAAATTTTTTTTATTACAAAATATATGAATATAAATATATCCATATAAATACATGTGAATATTTTCTAAATATATGCTGTATGTGTGTGTCTTCACATTATAAATGTACTCAGTATACACATATTATGAAAACAAAAACTTTTGGATGTGATTAATCGCGACTAATCATTTCAAAGCAATAGCCTAAAGAGATTCATGTTTGGTTCTTTATCAAAATAGGTCAGCGTGTTTTTAGATATTTAATAATATTTTAAATATTTATTGATTATAATTGTGAAATATAAAAGTATTACAAAACATTTATGGTGTTATGTAACTATGGAACTAATTCCTTCTTTTTTTATTAAGCATCACATGTGATTTTACATTTCACATGAACATTGGCATGTACTGTATGATGTTCTTGATATTCTCATCCAAAAAAAAAAAAAAAAAAAGTTCAATTTGGTGGTGGTTTGATTACATTTTGCTGGAGGCGTTTTCTCGCCAGCATACAGAATACAAGAGACATTTCACTCCAGCACTGGTAATGAAGACAGCATGAGGATTTGCAGATGTAGATTAAAAGGTTAAGATCCCATCTGTTGTCAATAAGATGAAGATAAGAGAGACAGAGGAGCATGTTCTGAAGCCACGGATGCTCTTCAAGAGCAAGCTGCTGTTGATTTCGAAGCATAATGAAAAAAAAACAACAAGATCATCCTTTACCCTATAGTTTTTCATAATTTACAAACCGGGTTAAATTAGAAAAGCCAATGCTTTGAAACTTTAAAAACTTTGAACTGTGTGGTTCTTCAATTTAAAACTCCTATTTGCAAATGTGATCTCTGATTAGTCCATTAGCCTTATTACCAAGCCAAGTAGTTGATTTAAAAACACATTGTCTTTAATCTCCTGCACAGCATGAGGCTCTGTTCCCCAACAGATCCCCAAAATAGCACATGCATTTCAACCTCAAACACAGAGAGTGCTCAGGGTGTGTTCATTTAAATGAGACCGGAGGGAGAAATTACCCGGAAGACAAAAAAGATTAATTCATGATTTTGGTTAATAGGTTCACGCAATACTCATGCTAATTGAAAGAAAAAATGTCTTGTGATCATTACATTGAACAGAACAGGGTTGGTTCCAGTTGGTCTGCTGGACAATGCTTGTAATGAATCCAACAGTTATTTGTCATAAATAAAAGTATTTTACTTGATTTCATGTCATCAAACAGTTTGTTTCAGTTGATTTCCCCAGACTGCAATTCTCTGAATTATTATTGATTATAGACTGTGACTCTGTAGTGCTTGAGCATCCCAACCATCAACAGCAACATTGGCTCAACGAGTGATGTGGGTTTAGGCCAGGGCTATTTGTCAGAGGCAGGCACTATAAGTATTTATTGGTGCTTTTTTCTGTATGCCTACTATAACAGTGTTTTCTGTAGGCCTGCTACTGAAGTGACTCAAAGCTAAACTCAAAATGAACTCATTCAAGGTTTGCAGATGATTTGACCAATGCTGACCAATTTATTGTTATTATTAAAAAATATTTAGATTATGCAAGTTATCTGCTGTAAAAAAGTGTTTTAAAATGAATTCCATGCTTAAAGTCATTTATATTTTTTTTATTTCTATAATTTTTTTTTATAATTTTATTTATGTATTTATTCATTTTACAATAAGTAGATTTGTGTTTCAATCATATACATATAAACTGAACTTTTACTAGAGTAATATTTTTATCTACTTCAACTCGCATTTGGTCACCACCGCTGACTGCAGGACTGTTCAGTAAACGTTGAAAACAGTCATTATTTTTGCAATTCCAGCTTGTGCCGCTAGTATCGATGACATTACACACTTCACCTTTAATGCAGTGGTATGTTTATGGAACAGAAGAAAAAAAAAACACATAAAGCCTATCTCCTCTATGCAGAAGGCTCCAGAGAATTTGATTCCTTTTCATGTGTCAGAATGAAGGTGTTATTCTCCTCCTCAAGGTTTTTTATCACCTCATAGGCCCTGACAGCTTCAAGCCGCTTTCTCAAGAACATTTATAAACAGCATTATAGGACACATTGAGGAGAAAGAAAAAAAGAGAGAAAGAAAATAGAAAAAGGAAACATCAATTGTTTAAATTTTCTGACTCATGTCTTTATTAAATCCATTTCTATTATCCATGCAAACACAATGTTATATTAACATGCATTGGGGATTATTGTAAATAAATTTGTTGACATAGTTTTTGTGGGTGTGTGTATGTCAGAGAGAGAGAGATTAACGATTTCCTTCCTTTCTGCCCACCTTTTTTCTTTTTTTTTTTTTACCCTGGCAATGATTTTGTGCAGGCTTGTGCCGTTAAGTCCTGAACAAAACTAATCTGACATTTTTTGACACCTGTTTATGCTCCCGCATCCATCACCCATTCTTCAGACTATAAATACCGTTTTAAATGTTTTTTATGACTTTGTGTATATCGTCATTCATAACCAGAACCTCAATATAATGGTGAGATAAGTCCAAAGCAATTGGCCCACAGAAGCTCAAAACATTAAAGAGGTTTCAGGATTTTTTTTTTCTGACATAAAGGTTTAATAACATTACTTTCACGGGCCAAGGAGAGAGGTTTGATGTGTGTCTCAGTATAGAAGTCTCTGCAAAGCACACTGTAGCCTGCCTTCCCTCATCACCATTAAAGCCTGTCAGAAGCAGAGCTTAAGCAATAACATGGCAGACATACACAGAGTAATTCCTCACATCAGACACATGACCTGCACCCCAGAATGTAAGGAGATTAGTCAAGCACATGTATTTGCATTCGTGTGCTTATTAGGGATGTTTCTGTCTGCCTTATCTGCATTGTAATGTTAGCTGACACTGAGCTGGATGGCAAAGATCAAACCTGTGCTGGAATTACAGTTTCATAGGTGAGTTATGTGAACATGAACATGCAGAGCAATGGCAGGTGGCTGGAGTATTAGAAACATTGAAAAACATGTATTATATTTGAATTTTACTAGTATTACAGAAATGACACATTGACAAATTCGTTTAATGACACGGGTTTGACAGAGGTATTACAATTTAAAGGTGGTTTATGAGGGCACTGCCAATGTCCCTGTAATTCAAAAGGTTTAAAAAACACATACTTTACGTTTCCTGCAAGGGGTAGATTTAGGTATAGGGTTGGTGTAGAGTGATAGAAAATAAAAATTTATCAGCAGCCAGTCTTATTCCAGTCTTCAGTGTCACATGATCCCTTAGAAGTTATATTTAATTATATAAAAATAGTAAGACTTACTTTTGAACGTTTTACATGCACTACACTTACGTATTATTAGAATCTAAACATACAAATACTAACATAGTGACTAAACCTAAAAAGGTATCCTGATGAATAATGAAATAACGGCATTAATTAATTTATTTATTTATTTATTTATTTTTTTTGTTGTTGTTGTCATATCAGTGAACTTATTTGCAGCTGCATTACATTTTGTTCTGTTTTGTGAGATTTCCGCTGCCAGCTCGTTAACAAAAATAGCCTTTATAATTTTAAACTAGATTTATTTTTAAACCTTTAAAATTAATAACATTTCTGCAATAGTTTAATCTTTACTTGTTATTTAATGTCAAAAGGCACTTTCTCTGACATGCTGTGAATACACCAAAAACAACAAAATTACAAAATTAAAAATGATATTCGTAGCAATGTAATCCATATCTTTCTAATCCATACAATTGCGAGGAACACAACCAAATCCATGCCTTTATTTGCCGATCTTCATCCCTATCCCAAGCAGCAACTGAGTTTCTGAGTTCACTGAGAGAGGATCGGTAAGATAATCTGGATAATATTTTCAGCAATTAACAATATATTCTGCTCTGGACCTTACACAAACCTACTGTATTCCGGCAGACTGCGGCTGCAAAATGTCTAGGTTACGAAAGAAACCAACGTTCCCTGAAGGAGGGAATGGAGACGTTACATATGGGAACTCGCATGAGAGACCAATTTCATTTGAGCTTCAAACAAAAGGCCAATGCACATTGGCATTCACAGATTGCATTCAGGTGCACCTCATCACTACATGAGTATAAGACGGCATGAATACAGTGCACCTGCAGGTTTTCACTTAGGAGCCGAGTCGGCGTCAGAGCGACCCCTGGGTCGTGGCAAGGAGGTGTAACGTCTCGGTTCCTTCCTTCAGGGAACATGTCTTACCTCCGTAACCTAGACATTACCCTTTTAGTCGAATCACTTCCACGTTTTTATGTGGGAACACCAATGGAAAGAGCCACGAGTCTGCGTTATGCAAAGACCCCCACAAAGGAGTCTGCACGTAATTTTCCCAACACCCCCAACAGGGCTGCCAGTTGTTACTGAAGCAGTTGGTTGGGGATGCAGAGCATCATGTTTTATTACCATTTCTGCATGTGGAATTTTTTTAACAATTCAATATGTTGATAAGATTATGTATATAATTGAAGGGAAACATTGAGATTTGTAGGAGCACAGTCAGAAGCTACTCTGCTTCTAGGTCTGACTGCGGGGCAGGAGGACTCAGGTTCACCTTGTTAGGGGAACAACTGAGAAAAGCGCACAGATCAGCCTCCCGCTCACCTGCTTTTTCTTCTAACTGAAGATGCGGGAGGACACAGCCTCTACATGGAGGTTGTAGAACTTTGCAAAGGTGTTGGGTGTCGTCCAGCCTGCAGCCCCAAAGATACCTGCTAGAGAGGTGCTGTTAGCCAACGCAACACTTTTGGAGTGGGCTCGGACACCTAAGGGGCACAGCTCTCCCTGGCATAAATAAACCAGGGAGATGGCATCTACCACCCAATGGGCCAACCTCAGTTTGGAGACAGCATTCCCTTTCTGCTGTCCTCCATAGCAGACAAGAGCTGCTGAGAGTGTCTGAAGCTCCAAGTGCAGTCTACATAAAGGCACAATGCACGTACGGGACACAACAACTCTAAGGTCTGCCTCCTCCTGGGGCAGAGCTTGCAGGTTCGCGGAAGGGCGTGGTAGGAACCTTGGGCACGTAGCTGGGCTGAGGTCTCAGGTTTTTATGACATGAGAATTAGCCTGGCTGTACTCTAGGCACTCTTCGTCGACAGAGAAGGCTTATAGGTCCCCTACCCTCCAACAAAAGGCCAACAAAATCTGGAGCTCTGTTTTCAGCTTGAGATATTTCAGCTCGACTGACACGAGTGGCTCGAATGGGACCTGCCGCAGGTCATGTAGGGTGACGGCAAGGTCTCAAGAGGGTACGAGGTGCTGTCTCAGGGGACACACCTCTAAGGAACCTCACGATCAGTTGGTGCTTCCCAAAGGTTGTACCCTCCATTGCATGGTGATATGCCACGATAGCAGCAACATACACTGTGTCGAAGGTCGACAACCAGTTCGATGAACAGCCCCCTTGTCAGTGCGTAAACCTGCCGCATAGAGGGAGCTTTAGCCTGAGTGATAGTGTCTATTATGACCGAAATAGGCCAGAAAGGTCTGACACGTCCCGTCCAGGAGCCAGATGTGCAGGTTTCAAAGATCGCCTTCCTCACAGGGATTTTCAAGGGAGGGATTGCCGTGAGGAGCATGAGTTTGGGACACCAGAGATGTTTTCGCCACCCAAGGAGCAACCTTCATCATCTCGTGTCTTCGTAGATCTGCTGATGTTCTTGGCTGATCCCTGAGCTGCGGACAGCACCTCTCTACAGTGGCCAGCTAGACGTCGGACTGCCAACCTGGCATCGTGTGCCTCAGCGGGGGACGGAGCAGAAGGTCTGGGTGACATGGGAGCTCGTGGTGTGCAGGGCGGTGGCAGCCTGGCCTTCAACAGCAAGCTTGGCCTGCGAAGGCAGACGAGAGTTCACACGCGTTGGAAGACATACGCAGCTGATCCAGCCTGTGGCAGCGCTTTGCGGGAATGCACCACGACAGTGCGCTCAGCCTGGGAGACTGACGTGCAGCCCTTGGCTGCCCCACCATCGAGTGTGGCGAGGGGAGCCTGACCTGATCAGCTCCTTGTGCACCTCCGTGAAGAAACGTGGGAGTACTGCGGTCCCTGCCCCAGAAACCAATTAACCAGCCTCGATGAATCGGACAGGGGCCCCTGACACCCCTAATTAGTCACTGTGGAGGGCACTGTCCTGGGGAGACATCAACTTCACCAGCCGACTCGGATGCTGCAATAGACATCTAGTTCCACTGGAGTGCACCATGTCCATCCTGAGAGGTGAGAAAACTACACCCTCCGGAAGCGCACGGCCGGATAGACATTCCAGGCAACGCCTTACCAACTGTGAGAAATGTCTCTTTTTCCTGGATTGTCCAGGGAGGACCTCTCTCAGCCCTGCCGTGCACTCAGTAGGTCTCACTGGAATGCAAAAAGCTGGTTTGCTCACGGCCTTTAAAAAGGCCACCAGCCCACAGGACCTGCTGACAGCCATCCAGTCGTTTGCTGTCAGAGGGGGAGAGAGCATTAACTCGCAGGAACTCTTTTAGAAAATTATCTCCTACCACTCTCCAAAACAAAATCGAAGGGGTCTTCAGCTCAGGAAGCCTCAAAGGCTCAGAAGCGAAAGTCTGCAGGTGCACTGAATGCGTGCCCTCTTATACTCACGTAGTGATGAGGTGCACCTGAATGGAATCTGTTCACGCCAATGTTCATTGGCCTGATTGCAGTAGTGCTTTCTTTCTGCAGAAGAAGTTGAAGCGCAGACTTTCCCTTTCGACTCTCAAAGTGTATATTGGTGCTATCACAGCAAATCACGATGCAGTGGAGGGTACATCCCTCTGGAAGCACCAACTGATCGTGAGGTTCCTTAGAGGTGCAAGGTGTGTTAACCCCCCGAGGCTGCACCTCGTACCCTCTTGGCATCTTGCCGCCGCCCTATGTGGCCTGCAGCAGGTCCCATCTGAGCCACTTGCGTCAGTTGAGCTAAAATGTCTGACACTGAAAAAAGCACTCTTGACTGCGCTGGCCTTCATCAAGTGGGTAGGGGACCTACAAGCCTTCTCTGTCGACGAAGAGTGCCTAGAGTTCGGTCCGGCTAATTCTCAGGTTATCCTGAGACCCCGGCCTGGCTACGTGCCCAAGTTTACTACAACGCCCTTCCATGATCTGGTAGTGAACCTGCAAGCTCTGCCCAAGGAGGAGGCAGACCCGGCCTTAGAGTTGTTGTGTCCAGTACGCACATTGCGCCACTACGTAGACCGCACTTGGAGCTTAAGACTCTCCCCGCAGTCAGCAGAAAGGGAATGCTGTCTCCAAACAGAGATTGGCCCATTTGGTGGTCAGGGAGAGCCATGCCCCTTAGGACTGAGAGCCCATTTTGTGTTGCTTCTTTTTATACGTTGGCTCACGGTGCCTCGCTAACAGATATCTGTAGGGCTGCAGGCTGGGTGACACCCAAAACATTTGCAAGGTTTTACGACCTCCGCGTAGAGGCTGTGTCCTCCCGTGTCTTCACTGAAGACAGCAAGTGAGCGGGAGGCCGGCTGGTGTCGGCTTGCTGCACCATTCCAACGGTATCCTTGCGCTTGTCTCAGTCGTTCCCCTGATAGGCGAACCTGAGTCCTCCTACCCCACAATCAGAAATGGAAGCAGAGTACCTCCTGACTGTGGTCCTACTGGATCTCCTTCGCCCAGAAGGTTGTGGCTACAAATTTCAATATTCCAATATTCCATGGTCAGCCAGAAGGCTGTGTTTCCCTTCATATATATCCATGTTCTTATCGATATATTGAATTGTTAAAAAATTCCTCATATAGAAAGGGCAAGTTAGAAACATGTGCTCCGCGTCCCCAACCAACTACTTCAGTAACAAATGGCAGCCCTGTTGGGCCCCCTATTTGGCCCCCAAGGCATTGGAAAGGTTACGGGGAGACTCCTTTGCTGCTCACCGCACAACGCGGTCTCAGGGTCATGGGTCTGTTCCCATAAGTAATGTCGGAGTGACTTGACTGAAGGGGAATGCCTAGGTTTTTTACATAGACCTTTTCTTAAAGCTCAAAGGTGATTGGTCTCTCATGCGAGTTCCCATATGTAACGTCTCCATTCCCTCCTTTAGGGAATGAGGGTTACCTACCTAACCTAGACGTTATGTTTAGGTTCAGAGGTAAGACTATAGAAATTTTTCTTAACCTACGAGGGTAGGTTAAAAGGTCTAAAAATCGAAATCGCTTATTGATAAAATTATAGAAATGCATATTTTCTATAAAATGGGTAGGTTTTGGCTTAAGGCAGGTTAAGGAGTTGAAAAATCTAAATTGCTTATTGACAAACTTATAAAAATGCAGTGATACAAAAATCTTAATTATGTAAAAGACACGCAACTATTTTACATTTTAAACGTTTAAATATGTCTAAATTGTAATTTATCCTTATAAATGTTACGTATTAAAACAGGCTAATTTTTCCACAAATATAGAAGAATTCAAACTAAAAGTGAAAATCACAGCTGTATTTCACTTTAGTACTACATATATTATATCATATTATATATATTATATCAGATGAGTATTACATATTAAACTTTATATTACTTCACTATAAATATGAGTGTTGCTGTGCATCCTTGTATTCAGTGTTCATGATGAAGAGGGCCATTAGGACTTACAGTCATAGTGAGGGATGATGTCATTGTTCAAACGTAGACTGCATCAAAGGGACTTCCCCAGATACATGCAGGGTCGGTAGACTACTGCTGGTTTTTGAAGAGAGAATTATGTTATACTAGACTAATATTCAGTGACTAATACTTCATGCTGCTTTAAAGCTGAACCTGTACAAAGTCCAACTGTTTCACTAACTTACCCCATAATATATTCAGAAGCAAGCATGACCTTGAGGATTGGATAAAAAAAGGAACATTATTGCAGAATTGTTAAATGAATGAACTGACCCTGCAATAATTATATCCAACAGTATAGAAAGAACTTATGTCCCTATTTTCTAAGAATAGACTGTCTTTTATTTCTGTATAGTGCCAGTATACACTTTTTTTGTATGCGCAGAATGGATGTGTCTTTAGGCGCAGTCGTGGCAGGGAGTTGGGCTTGTAACCTAAAGGTTGTGGGTTCGACTCCCAGGTCCAGCAGGGATTGTGGGTGGGGTTAGTAAATAACCAGCACTCTCTCCACCTTCAATACAAAGACTTGGGTGAGACCCTTGAGCAAGGCACCATTCCCCCAACTGCTCCCTGGGCACCGCAGCAATGGCTGCCAACTGCTCCGGGTGTGTTCGCATGGCAAGGCAATGTTACATCTCCGTTCCATCCTTCAGGGAACGTGGGTTACCTACGTAACCTTAGATGTTCCCCTTCAGTATAGTCACTCCTACGTTACATATGGGAACAGACCCGTGGAAAAGGCCACGACCCTGAGGTCACGTTACGCAGAGACCCCGGTGCCGACAGGCAAGCGTGTCAGCAGGAGTGTCTGCCCGTAACCTTCCCAACACAGGGATGCCAGATGTACTGAAGCATGGGTTGCGGGGGGGAAACATGAAGCATACAGACAGTTCTTACATGTGAGATTAAAGATAAGATATGGATAAAAGTGAAGGAAAACACAGCCTTTTGGCTGACTGTGGAACATAAGGTTTTGTAGCCACAACCTACTGGGTGAAGGAGACCCAGTAGGAGCACAGTCGGAGCTACTCCGCAACTAGGTCCGCCTGCCGGGCAGGAGGAATCGGGTTCGCCTTGGCATGGGGGAACCACTGAGAAAGCGCACGAATCCCATGGGAATGGCGCAGCAAGCCGACACCAGCCGGCCTCCCGGTACCTCCTTAGCGACCTGTGAAAGCAACACAGGGCCAGAAGCATGGCCAACAACTCTAGTCAACTGATATGCCAAAGCATTCGAGCACCTGTCCAGGGACCCGAGGCTGCTAGCCCTCGTGCACCTCCGGGAAGACAGGCACCGGGTGGAAACACAGGAGTACCGAGGTCCCTGCCCCAGAAACCAATCATCCAGCCTCGAGGAATCAGATGGGGACCCCTGACACCCCCAACTCGATCCATTCGGTGGCTCGGAGGAGCATAGCCAACAGCTCGGTGTCTGGCTCTGACATTCACCTTACCAGCCGACTCCCCTCTGACGCTGCAATTGACATCTCATCTTTCTGGGGTGCATCAGAGGAGATGCTCAGCCCGCTGTATGGAGAAGCAATCTGCTCTGGTAACCCAACGTAACTAAGTGACGGGCAGAAGTTCGTGGGGCGCTTTTTTTTTTTTGCCCGGCAGAACATCCTGCGCGGTCAGCGTGAGGATCCCCAAGCGCCTTGCAGTGGCCACTGAATAACTTCAATGATATGCGCAGGAAGATGGCTATGGGAAAACGTCTCACTGTAGCGATGGTCATGCATTCGCAATGAACGCATGAGTCATCCCCGAACGCTGCCCCAGTGTGTGGTTTTGTTATTTTTTATTTTATTTTATACTTTTTTAACTCGCCTAGATGTGTGAGGCAGTGATCATGTCCGTGCAGAGAAATGAGAAAACTACCGCATTCCGCCTTACCAACCGTGGGAAAATTGTTTTTTCTCACCCCGGTTTGCCAAGGGAGGACCTCTCGTGTCCAGCAGACTTGAACAAAGGCATACAATGCAGCGAGGCTCCATACAAGTGAATTACATCTGTGCCCTCTTGTACTCACGTAATGATAAGTTGCACCTGGCTGTTATTAAATGCACGCCCATATTTATTGGCCTTTTCTTAATACTCAAAGGGGAACTATGGAGGTACATTCATATAATTAATTAATTCATATATTTTTTGGTGAAACAACCCTTTAACACTGTTAATTAATTAGTTGTAAAAAAATAAAAAATAAAAAAACAACAACAACAAAAAAAACAATAAACAAATAACCCAAATTTAACCTCAGTAAACTGACAGGCCCCACCACCAGACCTGTACAGTATGTCATCTAAAATTTTATACAGTTGACTGTTGACAAATGTGTTGCAGGGCAACAGCTCCATAAGTACAGTCATGCCCTAAAATTGAAGATATTGAGCCACAAATGCTTCTGTATGAGTTTTTGTCTTGGTATCATATGAGCAGCAATATCACACGAGCAGTGAGAGCAATATCACACCAGTGCTGTTTTTGTCACAAAGAACGGGAGTACAAATGTGATTTTATATAACTGTTCAGTAAATAAGTTAATATTGTACTATATTTGTAACATACTTTTATGTTGTTTTTTTCTCAATTTTGTCAACAAAAATACTACCTAAAACCACAGCAGAATTATAGTGTGCCAACAGTGTTTTTAGTTCCTGAATGAATCTGCATTTTAAACGAATTGTGTTAACCAATAATTCAGTAGTCCATAGAGAGCCACTTACTGAATTCCTGAATGAATCAGCTGTTTGAATGCATCGACTCATAAATACCTTTGCCCTCACCTGCTGGCAGTTTTAGTAGGTGTTTTATAATTTAATTTAAAAAATATATATGATTAAAGGGATAGTTCATCAAATAATAATAATAATAATAATAATATAAAAAAACAACAACTCTGTTATCATTTACACTCCCACATGATTTTTAAAACCTGATTTAGTTGTTTTCTTTTGCACAGCATAAAATAAGGTGTTTTAAAGTGCCCCTATTATGCTTTTTCAAAAATGATTGTTCATGCAGTGTGTCATAGCTGTATATGAACATAAACTATCTGCAAAGTTGTGACACTGACAGTGCACGATAAATAAAGTTATTGTCTATCAAAAAACAGAGTCGGCTCACATTCACCTAAACGAGTCGTCAGCAATCTGAATCATTCTCTGTTACCGAGCCACGTCAACATATTTTGCATAATGTCCGCCCATGTTCTATGTCGCGAACCACTACCCCCGCCCCCAAACAGTACAATTTCCGCGTGGATTACATCATGTCAAGAAGACGCTGTATCCTGTGAGGGTTAATTTGTTTTATAT
>JAUMHQ010000059.1:16193864-16214183 GCA_032361165.1 Enteromius paludinosus
ATCTCTGTTCAGTCTGCCACAATGATGTTATGTCTTTGAATTATTTTTTTTTTGTTTGTAGTCTTTGCCTATTAAATAGTGACATATTATCCACTTAGTAACATATAGTGTAAATCATTAGGATAAAACGTGTAACTTAATCACATCCCTAATTCAACATACTTCACTAGCCTACATTCAGTATAAACCAATGAGATATTTTAATATAAATTTCCTGCTGGTTTCAGCTATACATAAATCATGAGACATGAAACAGCATATGCATATCCACTGCCACCCTTCACTTGGTTACTCTTAGCTTCAAAAGACTCGCAGGATGCAGCACAACAGATGAATGAGAATACTGCAAGCAGATGACCGCCATCTGGGAAAAAGTCTGACCACTTGGCACAGACCTGTGGTTCATCCAATGAGATTTAATGAAAAAGATGGTTTCAAAGATACGGGGCACAAAACAACAATTAATGCATTACATCTGATTGAAGAAGGCAGATTATTCCAGTGCTGCCTTTGAGGAAGTAAATCTAAACTTTAGTTTATACAAATGTTCTTAAAGTCTTTAAAAGTATAGTTCACCTAAAAAAAAAAAATCATGATCATTAGCTCACCCTTCCCTAGTCAAATAGTAATATTTAAAATAAATGTATTTTATACTAAGTATAATTCAAATCTATTAACATATTTACTGATTATATTTAGTCTCAATAATAATATCAGTCTTTAAATGCAAGATTTAAAAAATATCTTAAGTTTCACTTTGGCTCAATTAAATATACTTCAGTATATATTTAGTTGGACTTCAGCATTTTCACACAGTTAAGGTTTATTAGTATATAATTTGTTTTTTATTATACCAAACAAAAAAAAAAAAAATGCAGGGTATTACATTGCAATATGTACGTGTACTTATCATTTAATAAATTTACATTTACAGTACATTTTAGCTTTTAATTTTGTCTGTCATGATTTACTGTACTGTCTTTTTTTTTTTCTTCTGTGGAACATAAAATAATATATTTTGGAAAAACAACACTGACTAACATTGTATAAGGAAAAAACATATATATATAAAGGTTTGGAATGACATGAGCATGAATAGATGATGATGGACTTTTTTTATTTTTGGGGTGAACTGTCTCTTTAACTACCTAAATGCTAGGGGCATAAAGACATTTCAAGAAACTGTAGCAGAATGTATGAAAATGAGTCAAGCTCTGGTTGCTTGAGGGAAAAACAATGGAGATTAGGTGTGCAACTAAAAAGCTGTTCCATCTGGTACACGGGCAATCCATGAAACAGTCCATACATGTGGCAGCCAGTGCATTGAGGGCAAAACACTCCAAATGCAAGCAGCATCAGCTTTCCTGGCAGCAGGACCGCAGGATGGATAACGAGTCAGGAAATGCAATGTGTATCTGCAGCAGGTACACAATAACCTTTGTCCTTCAACTCTCATGAAGCGACAAGGAGACTTAGATAAAATAATGAGGATTTACGAAGTGGCTTCTGAATTTCGTTCAGCTGGTCAGATACAGGAAGTCTGTTGATTCCTCTCCCAGCGGGTTCTCTGTGCTCCCGAAGCATTGTGCGAGAGGAAATGATGGTGAGCAGAGGGCCATCTGTTGTGCCACTTGGCAGGCCTGCCCTTGCCAGGGTCTTTTCAGGTGGGAACTGGAGAGATTCACTGTAGTGTGGTGTGAACAAGGTGAACACAAGATAAAAATCTGCTCAGTATTCAAACATTTTACACCACTTACATCTCCAGATGTGTGGAAGGATTCATTTATCCGCCTGTGTGTTCTTTCACCTTCTTTGATTAGGAAGGAGTTGTCGCCGGTTGGCGAAGGATAGAGAAGATCAGTCAGAAATGAAAGTTGCATAAACTTTTTTCTCAAATTCGTCCAAAACTTCCCTTTTAGTTCCAGAGCGGAGCACAGCTTGTGGCAGCCATTTCAAGATCCATCGTCAAACAACAACACACACACACACAAATGAAAAACACTTTTCATGCCTTATAATACAGCTGACACCACATGTGTTCCATTAGCCTGATGCAAAATACAGAAATATTTTATTATTGTTATTTTTAAATGCCATCTCTAAGACTCCTGACTGATGAGGAAGTTGGGCAGAGAGAGGGAGACTTAATCAGTGATTTGAGAGCTTCACTGTTTTATCTCTGTCTGACTGCAGTCAAGTGAGCCCTCCTGTCCTTGACGGAGGGATATGGCAGCAGTGACACAGCGGATGAGAGAGCTCCAGCCTTGGTCAGGGGAAAGTCATTTATTTCCGTTGACCTGCTCGGTCAAGTGGATTGAAGCTGAGCCTCTCGTTTCACTCTTTCTTTACAACCCCTGCCCCCGTCCCTCCCCTCCCAGTCTCCCTCCCATTTCTTTTCCCTTGCTGAGTGCTGACACCATTCCTGCAATTACAGCACACAGCGAGGATGATGGGACTAAGATTTTGCTCTGTTACAAGAGTCGAGACCTCGTCCCTCACGCTGACACCATTAAGCCGTCCTTTTGGGGGGGAGGGGTTCAAAGTGTTGGAGGTGGAAAAGTTGCTACCCTCCAGCTCTTCGACAGCTGTATGAAAGCGCTTCGAATGAGCCCAGATTACAACCCAATTTTGAAGGGTTAAGGCATTACAAAGGACACCGGGCGATGTGACCCAGCTCACATTTAACAGGTTTCCTGGTTCTGGACTCTGCCGTACGAAGGCCGTTATTAAAAGTCCATTTCATCTCGAGAGGAAGGTCCTGTTAGAGATCGTTTTTCAGCTCCAGCAGCACCTGGTGTCAGAAGATTCTTCGGTACCGTCGACACACAAAGCAGGAAAATGCTGCGCAAAGAGCTCTGACAAAAGGCATCAAGCGATGTGTAGAATTTAGCTCAGCGCGAGTAGTATCTTCTTCTGAGGCCTGAAAGCAGAAGGCGCACAAAAGGTGGAAAGCACAGAATTTGTATAAGCGCTGAAGTCGCACAAGAGGTTGTTTAACGCGGATTTAATCCAGCCTTCCGTCTCTGCCTAGAGCTCTTAATCTCTTTACAGCTAAACTTATCACGCGATAACCGACTCTTCACTGATTCATTTCCAACAGCACAAATGAAAGAGCTGCTGAAATACCGCTGTGGTGTAGCCTGCTTTCCTGTCTATTGAAAGTAATACCTTACATTTATTTGATTTACTGCATACATTTATTAGCTTTTAGAGAATGTGCTATAAAATCTCCCAAAGAGAGCTCTCAAACTTTATTCTTACGTATACATTGCCTGTTCCCTTGCTGTAAGCAATCAATCTTCCAAGAACGTATATTAATAGCGCTAAATAATGTTTTATGCATAGGTTTAAAGTGTTGTTTTTAAAAAACGCTGAATGTAAGTGCTTTTTAGTTCTGTTGATAGGCCATTTTACAGATGCACTAATCAGATCTGTGGTTTAATGGACCCTAGGCAGATCTCATCTGAAGAATCAATCATAACCTCATTTTTATGCTATTGAACACACATGCTGATGTCATTTACATCACTCCATTGAGATCAATCAACATATTTTCCCAGCATGCTCCTGACTCAAACTGCATGCCAAATAATCTCAGATAGAGATATAGTGCGGGATCATTTACGCCACGCACAGCAATGAAACTTCTTGAGTCGTGTATACCCAGAACATGTTGAGGGAAACCGGCTAGGAGGGAACTGTTAGCATGGACCATCGGCCGTGATAATGGCAGCTGAGTCAATGTCAGAGAGGACGAGTCCTCTTCAGCTCAACTCTAATGGAGAATGACTCCACCGAATTGCACAAAGCAACAGCATCTGAGTGTATGCACATTGCTATTCACCCAGCATCACACATCAGGTTTAACAAGTTGAGACCTACATTATGTGTGGTTAGACTACAGACGAGAGGGGAGGGAGGTGAGCCATTTCCTTCTTTCTCCTGCTTTTTCATTTGCCGTCAGTCTTTAATGTGACAGCGCCACACATTCGTTTACAATGACACCAGAGCCTTTATTGTTTCAAACACATTGCCCTTGAACAATGTAAAAATGCATACTCCGTGAGGTTTGTTCAAGATCACTTTGGATAAAACCTTTGTTATTGTCGATTTGTTTCCAAGGGAATTCCTCTGAGATTGCACAGTTTGCTTTTAAATTGCAAGGATAAAGCTACTCAAAAGGGAGCTCTTTGAGCCCAAATACGGTTTCACTTCTGCAAGATGATTGCAACATTAATTCAATGCAATACTCACCTTGTGTTACGTTTGTCACTCCCTGGATTTATCATTTGTGTGATTGCAGTAGACATGCTATTTTCATGCTGTAGAGTGCATTTCTTGAGATAATCAAGGATAGGTTATTTTATTGGAGCATCTGTTGTTTAATTGTACAGCTATTTAACCTGGAAGGACTAACTGTGATTTGCCAATGATTTTTGATCGCCATTAATTCCATCGCCATTAACGTAGACTATTTTCTCCAGTCCGTAGACATTCGGTGATTGCAAGTCCTCAGGAAGTATTACAACATTTTCAATAACCCACTGCTATTGCAAAATTTTATGTGTGCTCAACTGCACATTCATATCCTTGTTATGAATGAATAAATTGGTAAGAGACTGTAAAACATTGAAAAACGTGCATGAAAGCACAACAGACAGTAGCAGTGCTAGGTCAGATGCTTGGGTCTTTTGTAGGAAAAAAAAAAAAAAGCGAACATTAGCTTTGGTGTTGAGTCCTCTGTTCACCCTGCTTTGCTAGCAAGGTTAAATTGTGAATATAAGAGACTGCTGTCTAAAGCCTTGAAGCGATCAAATTTGACTGTACTTACATTATTCTGTTATTTCCTTTTTTGTTATTTACTCAGTGTTTTTTTCTAACAGTGGTATAGCCAGAAAAACCTGCTTTTCCTCTTTGCAAGGTTGGAACTAGGACTTTTTTTTCTGCCTAAGCTATAAAACACCCTTAAACTGTCTTGACTTTCCATCTCTAAACATACTTGCTCCCTTGGCAGTTAAAAGGTAACAAAAATAATAGACCAAATATTCTCCCTGGATGTCTCTCATAATTGGCCATATGGACTTGTTCAGATGAAAGATTTCTCTCTTGGAGGCAGATGCGCGGGGTTATGGACTTAGCTTAGTGACTGTCATGCCATGGCATCCACTAGTCCCTGGCAATGCCACCCTACATTATGTCTCTGAAGCTACTTTAGAACTTGAGCCATATGTTCCTCAGTGTTTGAGAGGGGGGAGGTTCTTAATTATTTTATTTGGCTTTCATAATAGCTCTCCAGGCCTGTGAGAAGTGTGCTGTTTTTTGGTATGTATCAAACCTTAAATTGTGTATTATAAAGGTATTTTCTTTTTTTCTTTTACTTGGTCATTATCCATTTTTTTAACACATACATACTAACGAGTCTGCTAAGGACTATAGTTTCATATCAATCGCAAGTAGTGCAATTACCGACATTCAGGATGTGTAAGAGATGCTTTAATCTCTGTTATTTTAAGACAGAAAGCTTTAATGTTTACTCTGCATTATGAATTAAAGTGAATTCCCAGCCTCCCTGCTGTGCCACAGTAATTCAGCTTGGAGAGTTTGTATTCATTTGGCAGATGCCAGGCACGGGGTCCCTTTAAGGTCTGCCCAGGTTGTGGGCTTCCAACCCTTGGTGCTATTTGCATAATGGAATTATGGGAACTATGCTGTGTCTTTAGTGGACCATTAGGCAGAACTTTGCTGGATTGTAATTAGTGGCTTCTGCCCTTAACCTTCATTAACATGCAAATGCAAATCCTACTCTGGAAGAAATGCACGGCACATTGGAGCAAAAATGCCAAAACGATTAACAGGCAATCCATGGCTAAACTGCCTATTTTTATTTATCACTTTTGAAATCACTTGATGGAAGGCTGACGAGGGGGATGATTACAGCGTGTAGTTTATGCGGCTGCTGTGTAGCTGCTTGCTATGGCATTAATCATGTTGTCAGCATTGTTATAATGTTACATTAAAACATTGTGTAATCACACATTGGTAAAATGTGCAGATAAATGTATTAATAAATTGTTAAACTTAAAAAATAAACAAACAAAAACCATACCTAAACGTGTTATTTGTAAGCATGTTTTTAATAACTATTTTAACAACCCATTCACAAACACTGATTCATGTAGTAATATAACAAGTAACTGTTGATTTTACAAGTGATTTTAATAATTTGCTCAATTATGAATAATGTGTTAAGTATTTCCTGTTATATATGTATATATATATATATATATATATATATTAGTATGTTTGTGTTGCATATCAGTTGCATATCAGATGTGTTGCTTTCAGGATGAAGTGCTTTTAAAAGGGCTGTGTTCTCCGAAACCACCTTAACACTACGCCATTCTTAAGTTGTACCTTTCTGAAACTTTCTTAGTTAAGTATACCTTCTGTAAGTCATGCGTTCATAAGGTTGGTCTGGAGCGCTCTAAGCTATATCTTATCGCTGCTGACGGTTCATACTGCTAGTGGCCACCAATACACAAAAAGCTTTTTTACATTGATGTATAACTACACATCTAACATTTTAAATCAACATTTAATATATAATTCTGATTTAGTATTACTTTTACATTTTTACTTTAATTTAAAAATTTTAACTTAAGTTGTTATAGCCTACACCCAGTGTATGAAAGTGTTTTTATTAATAAAGTTGACATACACTTATGGTTGGTAGCTTTTTTTTTAAATACTACCCTAAGGCACATCAGCTGGCGGAGCATTTGACAGAAAAGGATTAAGAGTCTATATAAAGAAAGATGAGTTTACAAAAACTTTATAGCTATGGCAGCGTGTGAAGGACCGAGTCATCAGAACACAAGCTCTACAAAACATGGGTCTTTTATTTGTAACCCGTTCTGCACATAACTTCTTTTTACAAAATAAACAAACACAAAAATAAACTAACAAAACAGCAATTCAAACAAAACAAACAAAGAAAATTCCCCTTAATGAACAACACAACAGCTTATAAAGGAAAAGATGGGCCCATTACAAATTAAGAGGGAAACCAAAAAAATTACTTTACATTTAACAATATGAAAATAAATCAAAATAAATATTACAAAGAAAATAATATATCTATTAAATCAAGACAAGAAACTAACTACATCCATATAACATAAATACATAACTAAATATCCTCCCCAGGGCATTCTTTAGGAATGATACAACAAAGGGGGAACCCTTGCGCTTAAATTCTCTGTCCTTGACCAGGAAGCAGGCCCCAGTCACATCCCTGGTAAACTTGAACTCAAATAGAAATAAATATAAATAACAGATACAACGCAACTAATTTGTGTGCACTCCAAATCAGTAACGTGTATTAAATGGAATGTTGTACATGAAACAACAAACTAAGAAATATTGTTTGTTTTGTGTGATTATTAAAAGGAAATCCAAATTGAATACAATAAAAAACAGAAAAATTACATAAATTTAACCTTCGGTCATTAAAATACATGCAGGTGCATATGGTTGTGTGTATGTGTATTAGTCATATCACCAGTTTTGGGCGGCCACCACTTGGGACGTCACACAGCGAGACTGCAAATACTTAATTCAAATACGGCGCCGGCCACGGAACCAGTTAGTGCATGTCAACTACTTTATAAGAGAACGCTTTAGTCCACTGACTACGATGTCAGAAGAGACCATCGAAAAAAAAAATCTGCAGTTCTTGCATCTTGTTGGCCTAGATTTCTTTCTTTTTTTTTGGTTGAGACCGTTGTGCGGAAATTAGCGAATATTACACATTTGTGGTGTTCCACCTCATCCAGCAGTATAGACATTTCGGAAGCAGTGAAGCTGGCCAATCTCTTTTTGCGGGATTTTTTCCCCGACATAGTGGTTGTCGGTATGTCTCTCTTGTTTGCGCTTTTATTGAGAAATTCTTCCAATTACACAAATGAGCGGGTGGGTGGGTAATCGGTAATACGCTGTGTAGAACATTAACACACTTATGGCCGTGAGGGTGTGGGATTTTGCTAAACTATAAACACATTCATGTACTTATTTCTGCTTGTACATATTTCAATGAGCCCTAATAAATGCAGTTTGTACTATTTCTAAAACGCTTCTTTATAAAGAACATTGTTTTTCTCAATACTTTACCTATATCACTGTGAAGGAAGAGCGCAAAAACGATCGAGGCATCAAGATCAACCTATTCAGCACCTCCACAATAAACAGCACCTGCTAAGGTCAAACTTAAGAAGGTTTATCTCAAGCAACATCCTAAGGTATAGTTCGGAGAACCCACGTAGGAAAGGTATAACTGTAGTTAAGGTGTACCTTTTGAGTCTTTGTAGCGCGCTAAGAGACAACGTTATCGATGAACACAGCCCTGATCTCTATCCCCCAGTTTCACAGACGAGGCTTAAGCTAGTCCCAGACTAAATTGCATGTTTGAGCAGTCTCAGATGAAAATATCTTGCTCTGACATATCTTAAAACAAAAATCTTCTGTGTTAAGATGCACTAAAAATCTTCTGTGTTAAGATGCACTCCTGTAATATTTTCATTTTTGTAAAAGTTGCTTAAATATCATAATTTAACCAATGCTTAGTACTGGTTTAAGCTAAGCCCTGTTTGTGAAACCGGGCCTATGAGTCCTATATTGATTCTCCTTTGGCATTGCATCTTCCCCTATCACATAGAAATCAAAACTTGCATCTGTAATTGCATGTGTGAAAGCATTTCACTGATCTGGATAAAGACTACATCATCTCTATCATTAGCATGTTATAGTGCTTGTACTGTACATTCTGTTCACTCTTCCGCAGTCGGCCCATAAATGTTTGTCCATCCAAACAATCACAAAACATTATTGCCCAATCCATCCAAATTCTTCACTATTAATTGATTTTTATTAGCAAATCAGTGAGCTGCCAGCTCTCATTTTGGAATCATTATCTGCTCCAGGCGTCATATAATGATGTTTTAATGGCAGTCTGAGATGGCATTGACACTTTAGGGGATCAGTAAATATTAGATTTTATTGGCAAGGTGCAATTTCAAATGCACTCCAGTACAATTTCAGCTGTACAGTGGAGGACTGACAGAAGAGGGCCAAGGAGTGCAATACACATCATAAGATAACGATGCTGTGCAATTTACATTTTGATTAGAACAGAACTTCTCACAGTGTCTCTCTACAAGGAGCAGGTAAAATAATAAAAACCGTATCAGAGGGCAGCACTGCAATATATGTCAAGCATGCTGGAAAGTAATGCTTAGAAAATGTCCAGAGATTTCGTTCATAGCTACAAAGTAAAGTATAGCTTTCTATCCATTTCATCTTAGAAAACATATGTATGCCAAACAGATGCTTGTACACACACACACACTGCAATCACACAAAGCGTGTGCACAAACTACACGTACACTCTGACACACACGCTCACAGACCTTAGCCCTTTTAAACTAGCTTTATTTGCAATTCAGATCAGCTCATTTGAATTAAGTGCTTCTTTGCTATGAATACAGCTGGACTTTCCAGACATGTCAGACAAGAACCTTGCCAGAATTACCCCATGGACATGGACACATTAATCAAATGAGGAATTGGCCATTCGACAGCCCACTGAATTCACCCTTTAGTTGGGGTCACAGTGGAGATAGGTGGAGTCTATGGGTCGTTCTCCTTTTGTTAACCCTGTCTAATTAAAGTCTAAAACTAGTCCTCTATGACAGGGCTTTTATGGTGTTATTTTAATACATGCCATTTTTACACCTAATTGATTTACTAAGTTTATATGCTATGAGGTTTTTTGTAGAGGATTGTGAAATACAACAATATGTTCTGCATGCTTTCAGACTAAGGAGCCACGCCATAATTTGAGTGATAATTAGTCATCACTCTTGGCATATTTGCCACCATCTTTCTCTTTTTCACCATATACTTTACAACTTTGTGAATATCATAGACACCACAAAAACACTACTTTAACACTACACTGTTTTCGCTGGGGTAGTGAAGAAAAGTGAGACTTTATCTAAAAAAAAAAAGATGGGAAGGGAACAGAAAAAATATGTTCTGTTCCCTTCAACATGTTTCTTTGCTTTACTCAGAGAACTCTAAGTGTTTGTTTTAGTTTGTGAAAGTTTTTTTGTTTTTTTTGCTCCCCATAAACCCCTTGTCTGCCAGGCTCTGTGGCCAGCCAATCACAACTATTATTATCCCAGGAATACTAATCATCACCACCTGCTACGCATTACCACCTTCACCCAGAGCACTTTATAACCACACATCACACTACAGTCAGCGTGCGAGCTTGTTTATTCGAAGTGGACTAACTCTTACCTCTATCTTGATTCCTTATGTCTTGTATACTCACCTTGTTACTCACCTCCTTGTGCTCCTCCATTGTGTGTCTCTCCCAGCTCCAGGATTCCTCCATCGTCTCTCTCCGTCCCCAGGATCCCCTCGTACATGTGGTGTGTGGTTGTGTTTCTAACGTCTCCTGACCGCTCCTCTGCTCCTTCATTCCTGCTAAGATACTTATATTTAATCATTGAACTGTTCATCTGCTGGCTATCTATCAACTTGCCATTTACCCTGTCTGCATCTGTTGTCTGCCCTGCTGCTGTAAATAAACATTTGACTCTCACTTACCTCTTGTGTCTCGTCCGCTTCTTAAAATCCCTTATTATACCTCCAAATTATACATAGCTAAAATACCTGTTTTCAATCACATCTTCAATTTAAAACTTATTTTGCATGTCTAAAAATAAAAATAAATAAATAAATATTTTGCCATTATAATATTTGTATATAAATAGTTGCAGGGCTGAAATGTTGTTTAATATTGCTAAATATGTATGTGAGTGAAAGCAATATGCAAAGTGAATTGTATTCTGATACACTGACATTGACAGTGGGATGTCTGATGAAGGCCTTGAATAAAAAACAACAACAACAAAGAAATAAAGCTGCATGCATTTTCATAGAAAGAAAGAATAAATTTATTTTGCACAGTTTCTGACAGATTATCAGAATACTTTTTTCTGATTAACCCCTCTCTGCTAAACAAGAGGTCAGCCATCACCTTTCACGCTGAAACTGTGCTCATTTCATTAGCAGCCAGGAGACAGTCAGAGTCCTCTAAACCACGGGAGGGCTCTGAAACATATGCAAGAGTTGGTAAATCACTGACACCAGTGACTTATTAGGTTAAGCTCTGGGCGCCCAACCATCTTTAGCTGCTAGCAAGCTGTAATGCCATGCTGCTTCCTGTAGAGAAGGTAGAGCACAGATGGTATTTAGCATGGCTAACATTTCACCTGATTGATTAAGTGATTCAAAATTGTCATAAATATCTATGACCTGGGTATAAATGTGCTGCATTTAAGAAACAGTGGTAGGTAAACAATTAGCATAGCAGCCAGTTCGATGATGAAACACGCATTCTCGCTCATTAAGAAGCTGTGTCTTTAAACAGTTTATCCCTGCTGTTTTATGAATTCTGAATTACACCTCATTAATGTGTCATTTACATAATTACAAGGAATAGGGACAGCGCGCACAGCGGGATGAGTCCCGATCGGAGGAGGACGTAAAGAAATAAAGATGTACTCATATGAAATTCACTCACAGTCACATAAAACAAGCCAGTCTTCCCCGACCTGTTACTTTAAGTCCGCAGCTTCTGGTCCCAGCGTGACAACGCTTGCTTGATGGCTGCCAGACCTCTGAATTAGCCACTTCCTCGATCGCAGAGAAAATCGACTTGATGAACACTGCAGAAAGAGAGGTGCAGCTGCTGATGGACCCTCAGCACAGGATGTTAGATTGTTTTGTATCTGTAATTAATCTACCTCCAATAAGGAGCCTCATGCTGCTTCTGAAACTACCGCATACATTAAAAATGCATAATTATCAAGTCTAGCGCAAGAATCCATGGAGACTTTGTGAAGGCATCCATCCGTTCTATATTTAAAAAATACGTATCAAACACGAGGCATATTTTAACAAGAACACTTTGTCACTAATGTAATACATGGGGAATAAGTAAAAGAAAATTGGGGCAAACGCTCTCCAAATTTACAGAATATAAAAAAGTCTTTCATTTTGCATAGTGAGGTGGTGCAGCACACCTTCTGTAGGTTATTTGTAAGATAAATGGGACCACAGAAACAGATGACAGGTCTTTAGCTCAAGTATAGAATGCAATTAACCGGCAAATGAGGCCAGGCAAACCCAAATGACCAATGAGAATGGGCAATACTTCAGAGGGAATGAATATTCTGACTCATATCCAATCTTTAGACAGCTCAGTCAGCCCCACTGAGGTGTTAAATGACATGTGACATTTTACCCGGTAACCACTGATTTGGGTATTTAAATTTATTTATCATTGTTTGAGAGAGAGGCTTTTTCTTGTTTCTTTGACAAGAAGCCATGAGGCATAAGACAGGCTGGAAAAATTCCTCCCTGGAGGAAAAAACCAACAAAAAAAAAACAACCCAAAATCAAATGCGTTGCCATAGCTCAAACAGTAGAGTAGGTAGCATTAGTAATGCCAAGGTCATGGGTTTAATTCCCAGAAAATACACAAGTTGATTCAATGTGCACTTTGAATGCAGTCTAAGTTGCTTTGGATAAAAGTGTCTGCCAAATGCCTAAACTATAAATGTGCATGCTGCATAAGGTTATTTTTGAAGCCTGATCAGCACTACCTGATACAAACATAAAACATAAAAAAAGAAATAGCCTTTGGAGGTCCTGCAGAGGCCCTGAAGCTCACCGCTCTGAAATATCCTCCGCCGTTATTGTGTGGGTGAAACAAACTTAGCATAATGGAGACTGGAGTGGGTGCTTTTATCTGCTGCTCGTTGCTCAATCCCAAACATTGCTTGTTTTCTTTGTACATCAGCCAAATAATATCCATGTAAGCTTGTCACCGATATTAGTATGGGAATCGCTAAAGTTACATGACAGTAATTTCTAGGTGTTTGAAATAACAGATGGGGCTTGTTCCACCGAGAGGAACGACTCTCATGCAGCACGAAACCCGAAATGCTGAACTTCATTATCATATGCACAGATTTGATTGACAAGAGGCAATGAGAGCCTACAGTGAGAGATTGCTCCTGCCCACCTCTCCCATGGGCCGCAACTGTGTGACACATTGCCAAGATGCGTTACTCCAGCTCCTAATGCATCTTTATTACACCGATCCCATTGCTCCCGAGCATAGAACAAACTTCATTTGTCTTTATCCAAATCATGTTGGCGCCTACTTTAAATGGAAAACTCCAATGCAAAACGAATGAACGGCATCAGCAGCCCAATTAAAGCCTTGCCTGAAGAACAGCTTGGTCTGGAGACAAGAGCTCTCATGTGAAGATGAGCTCCTAAATGTTCTACAAAACACCCCAAAGAGACAACACATCCATATAGTTCGCCTAAATGAGCCAATTTTATCATCCACCGTTACGGAAAGAGAGGAGCAGCAGGAGGAAGTTCCTCTGTGCCACCTCATCTCTCTCTCTCTCCTTCACACATTTCTCGTCTCCGCCCCAACTGAGCATTTTTGAGATTTATGGTGGGGTCTGATGAATCGCTGGCACAGCAATTCTTAAGGGGTTTTCGCATCCCCCCCATTTGTTTTTCACATTACTGATGTTTCACTTAATGTTCTCAGAGCATCCCCTCGAGATGGCAAGGTAGGCTTGTTCTCAAGTCGAGCTTTCATTTGGCTTGCTCATCTCCTCTGGAGATAAAGTCTGATGTACAGGCCCTCTCCTGAGGAGCTATTAATGCAGGGAGAGGTATTGGGTGTTCGCAGGGAGAACGTGCATTACCTGGGAATTGTACCTGTTTGTTTCAGGAACCGATGGAAATAAAAGTGGATCATCAAAGAACTTCTAAAACTGGAAATTACAGTGATCATGACAGTGATCAGCGTTAATTGCATCTTTGTGCAAGGGCTCTAGAGAAAGAAACCACAAACAGATCATGAAATGCAAAAAAAAACTAAAAAAAAAAGTTAAGGAATCTGAGCACTCCATGAAATGGCTCTTTTCAACTGTAATGAAAGTATATGTAATTGTGAGAGTGAAAGAGAGACAATAACACTCCAACCCACTTACTAACTTGGTGTGCATCCTCATCTAGATGTGAAGCACAGTTTAGTTCAAGCGTCTTGCAATAAGCTCATCTTGTTTTTCATTGTGTATTGTTCATATATCTATAAGGACTTTGCCATCACAGGACTAATTTACATTTTATATGTTGTAAATCAAAATAATATTTCATAATATTGCAATTTTTACTTTATTTTAGTCAAATCGATACAGCCTCAGTGAGCTGCACCAAGAACCATAGCACCAAGCAACATAATGAATATTAATGAATATAATGATATAATATATATATATATTACTACGGTAATGCTCAGTGGGGTTTAAACAAATGCAATTAATTTCAACAGACAGACATCAGTGAGAAAAATCCTTGGAGGTTTGTAAAATTCATTGCAGGTCAAATATAGTGCAGTATGTTGGGAGCGCAAGAAACTGCAAATTATCACTAATATGCTAATTTCATATGTGAATCCAAGCCTTTCCAGCAAACAAGCTCATTGTTCAAAACGGTGCATAAGCTTGATAGCAGAAAAATACATGCCATTATAAGTCACATGTTAATGCTGTCATTGCCATAGTTTGACGTGCAAATCAGCTCATCCCATTTAAACATGCAGAGAGTCCAGCTCTAATTAAATTCTTCCACAATAAGAGCTGAATGACAGGTTGGACATTGTGCTTGTGATGTGGATTTATGACCCTTTGCCATTTCCTCTAAATGGCAGTTTTGGAGCAAAAGCTTGTGCCGGTTTCCCCTACCACCACCACCTCCAAACCCATTGTGGGCATTTTAATAAATTACACCTCTGATCCTTTCACACGAGTCTGACATAGTTCCATCAGCCGGTGAAATCTCTCTAGACCCAGGACTCACACGCAGAGCTCGGATCTAGTAGCTCCCTAGGCCAGGTTATATAACCTTCATTGTAGCTGCATGCTAGATGAGTCCCAGGCCACACGCCTGAGGAGAAAGACATGGCTTTCCCGTCAGGCTAAAACAAGGCTTTGCATATCATATTCCAGCACCTCAACAACCCCCTGACACATGCAAGGCTCAAATGAAAGATGTCTGATATATCTCTGCCGTGGAGACCTTGTCTAAAACAGTTATTCCCCTCAAGTCCTTTTTGTGTGCCTACATCTCTGTCAACACTCTGAGGGCTTCAAAATAGAGCTTTTTGACAGCTTTCCATTATAGCGTATTGGCCACATTTAGATTTATATGTTTGTGACCTGGAGTGAGCAAGGTTTTTCTTGTTCCCAGTAATATTTTTTGTAAAAAAAAAAGATTTGTTTTTAATCTTTGTGTTCATTCATTCATGCGTTCATTCATTATTTTACCTGTTCCATGAGTGTGCGTTGTGTAGAGGAAGAATAGTCTCAAAAAATACATGTCACCAGCATTCAATACAGAGTATCAAATATGGTAACCAAATGCTTGATTATGCTTGTGTAACAAAACCTACCTCTTTGGTTCTTGCACGTCATGCCATATTTTTACCATATTTGATGTGCTCTATGTATTTGCATTGATCTGTATTTTAACTAACTAAATTAAATCTGTCTATCATATAAAGTCATCATCAAAGCTGTGGCTGTGTGGACATTGTGGAGGGAAAGAAAGTTCTCAGGTATCATTAAAATATTTTAATTTGTGACAGAAAGATGAATGAAAGTCTTAAGAGATTAGAACTACATTAGGATGATGAAATGATGACAGAAAAAGATGGTAATTATTCATAAAATAATTAATTAATTATTGCTATTATTTGTATTTATTTAATTATTTTTAAACTCTTTTTCCTTGAAAATGGACGCATAAAACTATGGAGTATATAAAAGTGGAGATTAATTAAAATGTTATTTTTAAAAATAGGTAGATCTTTCAAAACAAGTTTATATAGAGCTCTGTTGTCTTTGTTGTGTGATCATGTGAAACCAAAATGGTTGAGATAAAGAATAAAGTGTCTTGTCACTTCTTCTGTTCTTCTGTCAACATAACACTGGTGAGTAAAAGACAAATTGATAAACATAATGCAACATGTCCCTTGTGCATCACAATAGATGGCCAAGAAAAACATGTAAAATACAGTAATGTTGACAACTCGAGTCAGCTAGGAAGGTTCTGCTTTTTTATTTTTTATGGGGGTGGGGGGGTTGGACCTGGTGAAGCTAAGCAGGGTTGAGCCTTGTCAGTACCTGGATGGGAGATCTCTTGGTTCCTGCTGGAAGAGATGCCAGCAGGGGGTGCATATCTTGGAAAGCATTATAGCACAAAAATACCATTCAAGTTGCATGAATCTGGTTACTATTATACCATATTATATATCTGGTTATATCATCTCTCTACAAATGGTTAGATGCTCTGAACCTTAACGTAAATTCTAACAGACTGGGAACAATAACGAGTCTCATACATGACCCATACAATCTGTGATGGAATACTAACAAAACTAAAGCCATTGCTGGACAGGCAGCGTCTTCATTGGCAGAAATAAGCTTTCATAATTCTGATGACATCTTCTTTGAAAATGAATTTAAATGGATCTGAAAAGATCTATAATATCACATCGTCACATAATATATACTCATGGTTTAACCCCATGCTCACCTGCTTCTGGCATTTCGTTCTGCCTCTCAAAGAGACAAGATTTAATTAAATTTTCAGAACAAAATCTAAGCACTCATCATTCAGCGCAGGAATAAATCGACTATCAAAGGAAGGCAATTCGCTTTCCTCTTCCCTCAGTGGACAAGGTCAATTAGAGGAGGACATGGATTGGCAATCAAAACTGACACCAAAGATTGACTATGGTGATTACAGGCATGCAGATGGGAAGCTTTAAAGGTTATTAATAATGATTTATAGAATTAATTAAAAGTAAGATAGGAGAGTGTGCTTGAAAAACGTTAAATAAGTTGGGCATGCGAAGGGGCCAAAGGTGCTTAAGAACCTTAAATTACTGTGATGATACAGATTGATAGTAGGGTATTACTGCTGTTACATGGCATAACAAACACTACAGGGTTACAGTTTGGCATAAATGCCATTAATTGTTCATCTTATTTTCTCTCCTTGTTATGCTTTATTCCCTTGCATGCACGATAAAGCAAACTGACAAACTCTCTTTGACATGTTTACGATTTTCAACATATGATGGATCTTGGCTCTCACCCCAGGCATAGCGTTTCTACTTTTTAACCCAAATTGCATTGACTGATTTAAACCAAGAACGCAATGATGGATAATTGAAAGAAAATCAATGCATGAATATATACAACAGGATAAATTATCTGGATGGGAGTATGTATTATTAATTTATCCAACATTCTATTTCAACTTAATTCAGAAATCACTGAAACTCTGTTTACCAGTAAAGTATGTTAATCCTGGTACGTAAATATATATGCATAAAATAATCCACATATGTTGGGGGGTTTTACAGACTCTGTTGTAAACTGCTTTTAAGATGCAAATGCAAACAATCAATAAAGCAGGTAGAAATAGTCAACGCTAAACTACAGTGTCTGCTGCAGGAAGCAGGAGGCTAATTATACACCCCTGATACCACTGGGATCAGTGAGGGTTTGCAGATTAAAAGTGGCCATGGGCTACATAGAGACTTTGTTCCACTGTATCATGGACAGACCTGTGTTTTCATGCATGCAGTATTACCCAACAGACGAGCAGTAGAAGCGGATCAGTCACCTGCCTCTGCGCGGTTCGTCTCTCAGTGGGTTCAGATCTGGAAATGATACATTTTGCCTAGAGCAAATCTGTTCGAGGGGTTCAAACAAAATGTGTGCTTCAGCAGCATGGGAGAGCCTCTCTGACCTCCATCAAACAATCCTCTGGTTGCTGTCTTACGCTAAGACCTCATAATGCCTCTCTTCAATTTTGCGGGTCTGTCTCTAATGGGATCAGGGTTATATATTGAGCCTGACGACCAGTTCTTTCCATCCCCCCGCAAGCCTCGCTAGTCCAGTGAGGAATTTGAATTTAGAAAGCGTTATGATACCTCTGGACAGTCCAGCCGTTGCGCTGCTCTCTCTGGTCAGGGGTTAGTGGAGCCTTCACTGATGACAGGAAATGACAGAGAAGGTGATTTGTATTGTGTATGTGGGGCGCAATTCAGATGCCTTTCACAAGCCGAGAACTTTGAAGCAAGATCACCTTTTGTCTCTGTACCATTGACGTGTTCAAAGGCTAGCGCAGACTGTTTCGTTCTGGTGTTCAATTGGCAATAAGTTTTGCTGGAAAAGGGCATGCTGTGCTGCCATTGATGACGAGGTCAAATAGGTGGTTCGTACATTGTGTGGTTGCTCAGGGGGAACACAGGTGATTGACAAACTGTAAACCTTAATCGCTAATGTAAGTGACAGATGAATTCCCAATAGCCAGAGACTATAATTAAGCTGCGTTTTTTGACCGGTAACCTTTCATCAGTTCTGAGAGCACAGTAGGTGCCCTTCTGTATTGGAAATTTGATGTCTAGTTACTTCACCCTAGAGTCCAAAGCAATTGGGAGTTGCAATCATGTATATGTTGATGTTTTTTTTGTCAAACAATGGAATATTTTTTGCTTTTAGGCTCTAAAATGTGTAGTCAAATGATAATTAGCTTGGTCCTGGAGGTGATTCAGCAGTTAAGATGTACTGGATCAGAATGTAATGCAATAATATTGCTTCTGTTGCATTGTGCATGTTTGTAGATATATCGTTTACATAACTGATTTTAATTTGCAGTGCATTTTTCAAGATGTTCTTTCTTGGAATTTAAATGAAAAGACAAATAAAAAACAGATCTGATGTTCCATTTTTGTAGACGTGCTATAGAATGAAAATAATGATACACAAGCACTGAACATTTTGGCTTAAGTTTAATAGTAATGTAATGTAAGAATGTATTGTATGATATGAAATAATATTTGGTTTTTGTTTGCGTTTCGGTCCACCACAGCCAGCGTATTGCAGAGAGCCAGAGGTTTTTTAATCAGATTATGTCTTGAAGCTGTGCTACTCTGCCCATTTGTAGGTGAACCACAAAGTATTGCCAGTATATGCAATATGCTTTATTTTTATGTATTTCATAAAACTGAAAAACCTTGCTGTGTCATCTGATGATTACTGTAAAACTGTAATGTTCTTGCCAAATGAGAAATGTACAGTGCCCTCCACTAATATTGGCACCCTTGGTAAATCTGAGGAAAGGTGGCTGTGAAAATAAATCTGCATTGTTTGTCCTTTTGATCATTCTTCACCCAGAATCACTCCAGACCCTTTAGATTACCAGCTCCATGTTTGTTCTCCTCTTTAGCTCACCTCACTCAGGGTTCAGGTCAGAGGACTGGGATAGACATGGCAAAAGCTTAATTTTGTGCTCTGTGACTAATGCTTGTGTTCATTTTGATGTTTGTTTTGGATTATTGTCCCAGAGGAAGACCAAACCATGGCCCATTATTAAGATTTCTAACAGAGTCATTGAATTATTGATTTTTATCTGTTGATATTTGATAGAATCCATGATGAGGAAAAGAGGATTTTGACTCATGCTGTGCACCGCCACCGTATTTCTCAATCACGTCTACTGTTCAATAATTCCACCCTCCGGGGTTTGTGTTCATCCTACCACGCTGTCATGGCGTGTTCTCTACCACCAGTATTCACAATTGGAAATTCTTAATTATTTCCCTGATGGTGGAAATGGAAATTTGCACTGCTCTACAGTAGCTCGTTTCTTAAGGTCACTTCACTAATTTGTGAAGCTCAATTATCTTTTGCAACATATAAGAAATATATTATTTGTTTTTTCTCATTGTGTTGATTATTAAAAGATTTTGGGCTTTGTTTTCCCTCCTATATATATCTCTGTGAAACAGGAAGCCATGTCTAGATATTTTCATGTTCATAATCACTGTGCTCAAAATTGTGAATATGAATGGGAATATACTTCAGAGATATTTTACTCATGAAAAAGTTCTAGGGGTGCCAATAATTGTGGCCAACAAGTATTGCAGAAAAACAATGAGATTTTCTCTCCATTTCAATTGTCTTACTTTAAAGATAGGTTAGAATTTTGTACATTTTTAAACGATCAAAAAGATCAAAAGGATAAACAATGCAGATTTATTTTCACAGCCACCTTTGCTCAGATTTACCAAGGGTGTCAATATTA
>JAUMHQ010000059.1:16249238-16262456 GCA_032361165.1 Enteromius paludinosus
TGATGGAGAGTGAAGAAAATACACAAATAATAACAAAAACAACAGTCCCACCATCACGGACGTTCTGGAACGTAACAGAATGTTTTTAAAAATGTAATTCTGCACAGAAGACGTAGTCGCAGTGCAAGCGATTGACGTAGAAGCATGTGCTTACAGAACAGCTATTAAAATCTGAACCGCGGAACTCAACAACCCATTCTTTGTGTGAACCAGCCCTTATACTGCTTGGTAATAAATTGCTGATAAATAGCGAACTAACTATATTTTATGAAAAGAAAAACCCACTGAATCAGTAGGTGATGTTTATCCAGTTGACTATTGATCTGCTATCTTTTATAGACGACAGTGATGTGAAGCTTTGACCTCTGTAGCCCTTTCTCCAGGATGTTTTCTTGATATTTGTTTTCAATAACACACTGGACTACAGGGAAATAACAGTTTGAGTACCTCTGAGATTGACAATGAAAATAGGTCAATTAAATTCCAAGAATCAATATTCAAAACTGCTCGGTAATTGTCAAAACCTCAGAACATTTGAAAAAGTAGTTCCTGTAGGAAGGAATTCGGAATAAATTGTGCCCCGCTGATAGCGTCGTTTATTTGCATGTGCTGTCTGCATTGTTTTAGTAACCGATTCACTAAAGGAATTATGGAAATCAAGTAATGAAACAAACATGCCCCCAAAAACTGTGCTGAATGCAATTTGCACGGGTTTGCACTGAAAAGTGTTTAGTGAATTCTCCTCACTATAATGAAAGTCGGGTTTCCTTTGCACATCCTCATCAACACCTCACCTTATTAACAGTATTAGGCAAAAAAAAAAAAAAAAAAATATATATATATATATATATATATGTTAAATGTATTTCTACTTATTATATATTCTCATATCTAAAGAATGACAATATATTATGTAGTTTTTCATGTTTTTGTACAATATTATAATGATAAACAATGCATTTGTTTCTCTTATTGAGAAGTTGTGATTGGATTTACAAGACTGGATATCACAGCTATTTACAACAGCTCAGTAATTCTCTTGAGATTGTTACAATAATTACACTTGAGAATGACATCAGAGTACAGTGTAGTCATTATAATGTTCTTCTTTCTTAACTATTCCCCCACCCCGAAATTTGCCATCTTCTGTTCCCCTATAACTTTAAATAGTTACTTAAAGCTGACATTATAAGAGTCATATATATACTGATAAAGTATATATATATATATATATACATATATACAAATGTGAAACAGGACTAACAGGACCTTTTGGTAAATAAAGTGTTACACTTTGTATTAAATAGACAATTGCAATTACTCTAATGTTACACAGCAGCAGGCAGTAAATTAGGCTTTACATATAAACTCTGGCTGGTCTCCAGAAGATTACACTTTATATTAAGTGGGCAGTTCCTGAGGAGTTACCATGTATATTGTCAGGCTCAGGAAGTACAGACAAGAGGATTAGAATCAAAAGTGTGAGTTTATTTGAGAACAAACAACTCTTCAGCGATCTCTTTTTCAACAGAAAACATCGCTGGTAAGTACTCAGGTAAGTATGAAGCATTTCTCAGGTAAGACATCAGAAACAACAGGTAGGTCTTTGGTAAGTATGAAGCATTTCTCAAGCAAGACATCAGAACACAACAGGTAAGTCTTTGGTAAGTATACTCAGTCTTTGACAATCAAGGGGAATGTCCTTTAGCACGTTGCACAAGCCACCAAACCTCACACAAGAGAAAGAGAGCCCAGGATTCTGCCGAGGAGGAGTAGAGCAAAGATGGGTAAGGCGTCTAACCTTGAGCTCAGCCATCAACTGAATGGCTGAGCGATCCTTTATAGCTGGCGCTTGATGACACACAGGTGTTCAGAAGTCAGGTGATTGTGATCTGGTAATTAGTGCCTGTGACTCGTTGCTAGGTGCTGTTTCTGGCTCAGGTGCTTGTGACGGTGTGACATATATACTCTGGTATTACAGAGGTGCACCAACTCCACCCACTTTACATATCCCTAAACCTACCCAACTACACCCCCTGATCACCACCTGTTCCAGATACATACTGCTGTTACAAAATGTAGCTATGTAATTCCTGTTACATGACTACTTAGTGAAGTGAAAAAAGTTTTGTTTTCAATGTCCCGTTACACATTTGTACTTACACACACCATTCTGAGGGTTGTTACATGTGTATAGTGACAGAAATATTACAGCTGTAGCAATGTGTACTTACACTGTGGTTACACACTAGATATACATCTAGTTACTTTGTAAGTACACAGGAATTAGGGACACTTAATATAAAGTGAGACCCATATACAGTATATGTATATATATATACACACACTTTTTTCCTCAGCACGTGACCTAAAAACTTAATTACACTCTTGGCTGTAGACCATTTGTTATAACTTTGAAGGGCTTTATTGCGAATAATAACTTGCCAATGAGTTAATTATGCCTTCTTTTTTTTTTTGTTCTTTGCAATTGGAAAAGTTTTCACAGAGGGACATTTTCTCACAGGATGAAGTTAAAAAGGCACCGCAATTGGCTGACCCTGTCAATGCTCACCTATCATGTTTGCAGCCGGTCCTCAAACAAGCCCGTTGAAATTAATGTGACTATTTGCAGTAGTAATGCACACCCTCTTAGATGTTATCACATTCAGTCTTGTCTAAATCTTAAAGAACTTTGAATGAATGTTGAGAAACACTAACTCATCAGTAAGTCAGGCTATTTTTAACGACTATTTTTTTAAATATGTGTGACGCATAACACACCATAGACGTGACATACACACCATGACATACACATGTATATCTAAAGTGTCTGTACATTTTTTTCCACCATGCTTAGAAGTTCAACAAACTCATACTTCTCACCTACACCATTTACTTTCCATTCTGATGCACATCATTTTATTTTACACTCAAGAGACATGTCTTACTTTCAACGAAGCCTTGAGGGGGAAACCTTAAGGATCCCTTCCGCTGATTTCCCAAACCTCCCACTATTGTTATCAACCTGACCCAACCCTCTTCCCTTGACAAAGAAATACTTACTGTAAGATGTGTTGCTCCATTACGTGGCCATTTACGTCCTGAAGAACTTACACTCTGATCATTGAGATGTGAGGTGGAGAAATATTATTTATTCATCAGAAGAGTGTGGGTGTGGAGCACAACTCTGCCATCTTTCTGGCCTGGAGGGAGCTGCGTCCTTGTAATGCAAATTAGGCATTGTGCCGCCTGAGTTTCCGATAGCGCTGTGGGGCCATACCTGTGTACTTTGGGCAAATGCTTCATTTGCACACGTTTAACACAAATGTTGTGTCAAGTTAGACAAGTTCAACACTATTCACCTTTCTCACTTTAATCTTTTGACCTATTTAAAGACTTATTGCTTCTGACTGTATGGTTCTTCTAATGCAAATTAGATAGATATGACAGATATGACTCTTACCCTCATTTTGAAGAAAATTTCAACAGTTTTTATTAATAGAATGAATGTCGGTGGTCCAGAACAATGCTGGACCCAGCTCACTGTCATTTTCTAAATGGTCAGATCCAGTAAATTAGCCATGGGGTGATTTCCAGGACAAACCTTTCACAACTTCATGAAGAAAAAACCTAAAAGAGAAAAAGTCAGTATCTTCTCTTCCTTAACACCAAGTCATTTCATACAAATATGCAGAAGGTCCTAAGTGAAGACATCCAGTGAGATGGACTGCTCATTTCAACTAATTAGGTCAGGACGGTAATTATGAGCGATCAGGGGAATCCTGAATGTTTCGACATTGCTCTTTTAATGGGGGATGGTATGAAATTTGTGGACTTCAGCATGATTTTCAATGCATGGTGACTCCAGCAAGAAACCATAGCCACTTATTTCCCCTGAGTGAGAGATGCCCTATCGATCACACTCTTTCTGCCTCACTTCTGAGATAAAGGCTGGCATATGGCTGGTGCCTTGGGCCGCTGGAACATGGTGCATGCATTATGTTGCCATTATTGCACCAGGGTCCCTCCACACCAAACATGTCGATTAAAACGAGGCCAGGCACTTTCACTGTGCAGTGTTGAGAGACAGATTGCACTGGTGTGTCGAAGGATGTTGATGCACTATGATTTCATAATGATGAAACAACAGTATTCTGACACATTTTTCCTTAAATTTGTTTAATTTCTGTATTAAAATAATAATAATAAATAATCATTTCTTTTTCTTTTTTTTCATTGTTTTTGCAGTTGTGATCTTGTCTGGAATTGAGGGTAATGTATATGTTATCTTTCTGTAATAAAGTGTGATTGTGAATTGTTTTGTTCAATGAATCTGTTTACACTATTCATCTCCATAAATCAGCAGTGAGAAGATTTCTTCTCTAAGTGCCACAGCTATGAAGAATTTCAGCTTCAATGCATGATAAAATAGGGTTTATCAGTTTATAATATGCATAGCCTACCTTTCAAAACCAGACAAAATGATGACTGTGTTCATGAAACAGGATTTACAATTATGATGACCTCTAAAATACTCCCTTAGTGTGGTGTATATATAGGTTGGATAAAAACTGTACTCTCACATTTAAAGCTAACAAATGCTTGTAGACTTGACCAAATCTAACCAGCCACTCCACTCACGCTTGTAGCCTTTTTCTTGACCTTAACTGATCTTAACTTACCCTGCCTTTCTGCCAAATACAATATGATTCAATTGGCCATGGAGACTCAGTTGTTTGAAGAATTTTATGGAAATTGATAAATGGGACAGTGTAGTCTGTTCCTACTGAATAATGCATATGGGCTTAAATTGCATACAGGTACAGATAAAAAGCTCAGAATCATGTGGTCTTAGTACAGGTCGTGCACAAATACTCAAATGATTGCTATTGAAGATGCCTTTCTTTTACTTTGTTCTATTCATCAAATATATGTGCCATATATTTAACGAATTAATGCAATACCCTCAACCTGGATCCACTGGTCCTCAGAGGCTTCATTTTATGCTCAATAACTTATTTCAGGTATCAAATTAGCCCTGCTGTCACAGCAAACACCAGAGATCACAGATTCGTAGTTTATCTATAGCTAAATGCATCATTCATCTTTTGTCATGAGAAAATATTGACAGCAAACTTTGTCATCCATCAGAGCTGACAGCTCACAATATTGCCATCCACACCCGTCCCATTATCACCTTAAAACAAGAGGAGCCACTTCTGATTACCCAAATGATCTATTACCACTGCAATAAGAGGCAATTCTTTATTGATGTACAGAATGCTGTTATCACCTCGTCTACAGGATTTGCCATACTGTAGATATGATGACTTGTTCGGGGATGGTTTGATATACACAGAAGTGGACAGGGGAAAAATGAAACTGTTAAACAGTACATAAAGTATATTCAGTGAGGGACAACTGGAGCAAGTTATTGCTTCGTTTGAAGTCAAATCATGGCAAGAATAAAGAGACTTGGTTAAGTTAATGTGGGAGTTGGAGAGGAGCCAAAGAACTACATCCAGGTGACAAATAACAAGTATCTCTGCTGGAGAGGCTCCGGGCAGTCATTATTCCTCCTGACAGGTCACTTCCTGAGTGCATAGACTTGTTTTACTGCTCTGTATGAAGCTTTAGCTGTAATGTATTGGGTCTTAAACCTGCATGGCAAATTTCAATAGCAATTTATCTTTGTCAGTGGCAGTTTTTAACATATATGTCAGTCTGCCTGGGGGTTCTTAAAATGTATTTATTTATATTTAACAATTAAATATTTCCAAATTAAATATATATGTATATGCACTTGTCAAGCCAGTGCTGGGTACTGATCCCAGCGCAGCCGTCTACACGTGATCTCAGTCACCAGACTTTTAATTTAAATCACCTAATCTAATCAAAGCTGATGAAATCACCTGAGTCTAATCAAAGCTGCTGCATAAATGCAGTCCAAACCAGAGTGTAGACAGATGAGCACTAGGTAACAACCCTTTCTTACCTTTTTATCTTACCTATTGGAGGGGATTGTCACGTTATGATTGAAGTTATGCCGTGTCAAGACTTTTAAACCATAGCACTTACCTGCACCGAGCACCTGACCTCAAGGATTCACGAGCTGATCATGTTCTAGAGAAACTGTTCATGGACATAGACAAAGCACTCTGGAGGTCGCCAGCATTATGTGAGAAACCCCTTTTAGAGATTTACATGACTACTTACCTGGCATGCACCATTACCATCGTCTATACTGCTGAAGGATAAAGATACTTACCTCACCGGCTCACATGACGCCTACATGTACAACAGGGATCGGGAGATTGCACATCACAAGTGAGAATACCCACCTTACTGTACTCGCCTTGTTACTCCCGTTTCCTCGATGCCACGATAAAGCGATCCGGAGATTGCTATCTTCATGATCACTGTCCCTGTGTGGACTTGGGAGTCACAATGAGAGCAAGGAGGCAAGCCTGAGTCTGAGCGATCAGATGATCAGCTTTACGAAGCAGCCCTACTGAATGTCATTATTTGTCTTTTAGCCTCTCCTTGCTGAATTTTAAATTGAATCTGTTTCTGTTATAAATAAATATACTTTGAGTTCACTTTATCCTGCCTCACATGTCCATGTTTGAGCATTACAGCACTACTATTAAAATATATCTATTTATATAAACTACTATTTTATACATTATTTTGCTATAGATATTTAATCTTTCTTTTCTTAGATTAGGTCACATCCAAGACTTAGATTTATATAAAAAAAAAATCTTCTTTGGCCAGGGGTTTTTGGCTTTTTTTTTTTAATTTGTCAAAATTGCTTCTAAAGAAATCTATTTTAATGGAAAAACCAGGGCGCAATACCTCCCATGTGTTAATGCCAAGGTTTTGCAAGTAAGAACATTAAGACGTTTCCGGAGGTGAAGCATGTTCAAAACATCCACCTATTCCCTTGCAGCTTCCAGAGGCATATCCTAGAAGCAAATGGAATGGCACAAAGCCTCACAGTTAAAAAGTTCACTCTCCCTTTTTTCCTAGGAGAGCTGAACACTATGAATTGCTACTCTGCAAAAGTCTGTGTGTAAACTGGACACCTGGAAGGGATTAGTTAATGATCACTGGAGTTAGATCAAACACACTGCGACTGGTTCAAGATGGGCCGTCTGCTATCGATCATCCTTCTTTTACTTTACTGCGAAAACCATTTCAGTTGTTTGTGCATAGTGCCAGAATAAAGCAATTCCTCTTTTTATGTCAACATATTAAATAATGTGACCATTTGTGCTCATGCAGGGGTTCTTCGAACCAAAGCATCAGAAATCAAAGCAAAGTAGAAGACAAAGAACACAAAAACAGACCCCGTATTCAATCTCTGCCCCCCATCGCCCCACCAACCATAACACAGCATCTCATACAGTGTCACACAAATCCGGGAAGCTGTCAAACCTCAGAGAAGATAAATGTCCTGTATTGTCTGTAGGCAAAGCAGAGGACACAATCAGTCATGATTAAATGTTTAGAAAGCTTAAGGAACTGGCCCGTTAAAAATAATTTCCAGACCGCTTTGCACGTGCACATGGTTAAGTAGTGTCCAAAGCTGAGGGTCTTTGCTTGACCTTACTCAGAATTCATGTTGTGATATACATCTTTGAGACTATACCAAAAAATATGTACACATATTTGTTATATAATTTAAATGTAACTACCAAACTATCTAGAATTGCATGAATACAGTTAAGAAGTGAAAGACCGGAAACTACATGTTTAAATATATTAATTACATGTTTTATTTTACCATAATACAAGGTTTTGTTTTTGTTTTCTTTGCATTTTTTTTTGCATTTTTAAAACATTTTAAAATTGCACAGTGATTCCCCAACTTGATTCTGTTCCACTGTATCAAGCTGTTTTTGAAATCAAAATGTGATGAAGACTTCTCATCAGGTGCAGAGTTTAAATTCAGAGTAATCTGACCATAAAATGTTCATTCAGAATCATTGCCAGTAAAGGACGACATATTATAGACAACTTCTGCAAACATTCATAGCCTTTTCTAGCTTTTACCAACCTAGCAACCGACCACAGAGAATTTAGTTGTATGGCAATCTAAGAACCGATGCCGAATTTTAACAGAAAAATAAATAAATAAATAAATAAATAAATGCATTACCATTCTCTCTGTAAACACAGCCTTTTTGTAAAAACTTGTTTATTTTAATGCTATATCATCTACTACAATTCCAGGACAGAAAGATAAAGGCTAGGCTCATTACTTATAGACCACTGAATTCTAATTAAATGCTGGATAAGTAGCCTTCCGCTGCTCTGAGTGAAAGTACAAATTGTTTTAACCTCAGAAAGAAAAAAGGGTGAATGACAGCGTGAATACAGAAATGAGCCCATGGACCCTGCTAATGGGAGACACTGGTGATATATTCATCTTCAGTGGAATGGAAGCGAGAAAAGGAATGTCACAATGGCTACCCTGTCACATCGCTATCAGCAGATTAGTCTGATGGCTTATGGTCACTTTGTCTGATCCCAGCCTGCTGAAGTATAATGACCTGTATCAAAAGCCCTCTGAAGTTCTATTGAGTAAGGGTGGTCGTTTTATCAGACATTTCAATAGGACTTCATAATACCATTGCTAAGTGATATTGAAGTAGTCGTCTATAGAAATAAAAAGTGTTTAGTGTGCAAATGTTCATAAGTAAAAATCTGTCTCATGGAAGTAGGCAACTCCAACCCCAAAACCCCATCTTAATCCTAACCTCATCTGTATCCCTTTTGAAAGCAAAATCAAAAATTAATTACTTTGTTGGGGGAGATGACTATATAGATATATATATATATATTAGGTTGCTGATAATCCGATTGTAAGAGAGAGCAAGGCAAAAGCTAAAGAAGAGATACTGGGAAAATAAAGATTCATAACAGATCTAATATCAGCGCTGCAGACATTTCCCGGATTGTCAAATGGAAGTTACATTAAAAAGTTGTGGAGGCTCTGGAAGTACAGTAGGGTTAGTTGTTTTGGGGGCCACCAAATTATAACACATTAAACTATGTCTTCAAGTTATTTTTCAATCAGCATTTTCCCTGTTCTTTAACTTCAGATTCATCTATTCAAACACTGAATAAAGCCATTTAAAACTAATTAGTCATTAGTCGTTCACAGAATTTGCAGATGTCTCATACAGTTTCACGTGCCAGAATAAAACTCCCTTTTTAATTATGGATCAGAGCTTTTTATTTAATTTTTAAAAGTACAGTTCAGTTCTAATTTATCTTTCCTTTCCTGAAGTTTCCTTTCCTCTACATCTTCAAGTGCAAATAAATTATGAATTTGAAATGATAAACGTAGTATTTGACATTGCAGATATTTGAGTTCCAGATCCAGTTGTAATATGTGTGTGATAAATCAGTTGCTGTCTCAATTCCCCCACATACTCTTTGAAAAATATACAAAAGCCAGTGAGAGATCACCGAGCTCACTTTTTCTCTTAGGGAAGATCAAGCTTTTAAAAATTCATACAGATTTTTATTTTAAATTAATCATGAATCCCTTTAATTCAGTTAAAGAACATGAAACTTTTGAATCATGAAACTCATGGTGTTTGTTTTCTATGACTTTGAAACGTGGCAGTACATCAACATGAAAGCTTGAATTTGAGCTAAATATGTTTTGAAAAGTTATTTAATCATATCAGGAAAAAAGTAAAAAATAAACGAACTCTACCTTATGAACAAAATGTTAGTTGGAAAGAAAGGTTTTAGATTGTCTTAATATAAATATTTAAAAGTAGTATAAAACTCAGGTTTACAAAATACTCAATTAATGTATTAATTCATCCATTCATTCGCTCAGCTTGATCTCATTGGTATTCTGTATGTATTTTATGCTTGTTATGCTTTGATAATAAAAATGTAAATGCATAGTATGCAATGGAGCAATGAAATAATAATGTATTTTTCTTCTTTTTAAAACAGTTGCTCCTAAAAATTATTCCAAACGTGTAAGTGGCAGTTTCTTGCTTGTAAAGTCTTCTCTCTCTCATCAAGCCAGGGGTTAAATCCTTGCACCCCTCAAGGCTGGATATATCTGCATGCCTCGTGTGAATAGATTCAGCTCTAAATTGGTTTGGGTATTAAAACTGAGGCGTACCTTTACAAATGTATAAATTATTGATAGTCTTGGGAGGGGACACAGCCACTTTGTTCTGACCTTCACTGAGCTAAAATTGGGTTTTAAGGGCCCACATCTCTCCTTTTAATTCTTTTCTTTGACAAAAGAAGGTCACCAGAACCAGTATATAGTAATTAGCAGGATTCTCTACCCTTGTGAAGGTCATTTAGGCAGAATATGATGTCCCAACTGCTGAAATCTCTTGTCAGATATCATGTATCCTATTATAAGTTTGAATCCAAATATTTTCAGCAGGCAGGTGAGCTGAGTTTAACTGTACTGATTTATTTGACATACTGTGGAAATGTTTGTCATCTAAGTGCCCTCGAAGCCTGTAACAAAGAACTGTAGATTGAACTCATCTTCTTGGTAACTTTCCAAGTTTAAGCCATATCACATGGCTCAAATTCGTGCCTTATTCCGTTATTTCTGATGCTGTCAATTTTTCTCTCCACTCCACAATCTCACATCGATTGAGTGTCCACAGATGGCAGTCCCCTCTGGGTTTGAGGCCACATCTCCACAAGCTGTGCCTTCACTGCACCAAGAAATCAATTTGCCACTAATGCAGAACTCAAGCAGGTGACAGATTCAGAGAGAAACCCACCCTTCCATAAGAGGTACACTTACTTAATCCTGTATGTGATCCACACTGCTGGCTGGATATCTGGTGGAACTATCTCAGGAAAGAGGACATGGTTGCCAACTTTTCTAGATCCCATTTAGACATGCACAATGCATTCAGATATTTGACAAGCACACCGAATTGTTGGGAAGCAACTGAGAGGGAACTGTTTTCTTTTTCAAAGACTAAAGTAGATGCCTAAAATCCATCGCACACCAACAAAAAAGGCTGCCACTTTATACTTTTTTCTTGGAGTCTACCCTCTGTTTGGAATAATTTCTTGAAATCCTATATAGAGCATGCAGCACATTGGCACACGGATTGAACATGTTGCATGGGCAAACTCATCTCTAAAACTTCGAACTAGCCCTAATTCAGTGTGCCAGCACTTTAGATGTCTCTTTGAAGGTTCCACGCTTTCCATTTTATTCACCACAGGGGAAAAAAATTGGTAAATGACCAGAATCCTGAGAAGGCTCTGGATTGAAGTGCTTCTCTTCTCACAGAATTTCACAAGTCCGACTCAGAATTCAAAAACCCTTTGAGCCATTTGTAACAAAAACACTTTTATTTGCTTTTAATCTTGATTTTCTTAGTCTCAGTGGTATAACTCCAGGCTAGCAAGCCAATTTAGTGTGGAGATGTCATTACAGCATGAAAAAAAGTCAAATAAATCCCTCTTGTAAGATAATATGCATGCAGTATGGGTTGTCAATACAATACCATACCTAATGACAAAATATGTAATTCTCTGTACAGGGTAATATGATTAGATTATTTTATTTTATTACCATTTAAACCTTAATGCTAGCAGAAAAAACAGCCTGCCTGATGAAGCACTTACTGTATATGTTCGACTAACAATCCATATACAGTTGAAGTGAAAAGATGCAGTATATTGAGACTCTATATAAGCAGCACTGAGTCATTGCATGCAACCTGTATTATGCAATTCCTAAAAGTAAACACTCATGGTTACCCTTTCAGTCGAATCACTTCGACGTTACATATGGAAACTCGCCAGAGAGACCAATTGCCTTTGTGCTTTTACTAAAGGCCAATGAATATTGGCGTGCACTGATTGCGCTCAGGTGCATCTCATCACTGCCTGAGTATAAGAGGGCACGCGCACAGTGCACATGCAGCCTTTCGCTTCAGAGCCATTTTGCTTTGTTGTGTGTTTGGAGATCCCCTGCTTCCTGATGGAGTTTTGCTGTGGAGATCGATTTTATCATCAAAGGAGTTTCGCTTTCCTGCTCTCTCGTCTGAAAGCGTTTCGTCTGGGCAGCTGTCAGCGGATCCTGCGGGCTGGTAGCCTTTTTAAAGGCTGGATGTGCCAGTCATCTTGCAAATCCAGCTAGAAAGACCTTTTTGAGTGCACGGAGTTGATAGGTCTCCCTGGGCAACCAGGAAAAAGAGCAAAATTTCTCACGGTTGGTGAAGCGTTCTCCGGAATGTTGAACCAATCGTGCGCTTCTGGGTGCGGAGGTTTCCTCACCTCTTTGGACGGACATGATCGTTGCCTCGCGTGTCTGGGTCGAGGACACGCTGAGGCAGCTTTCGTGGATGGTCAATGCGTTCATTGCAAGCGTATGCCCATGGCTACGTTGAGGTCCCGCCTCTCATTCGCAAGATGGCTCCCTTCGTGTCCTTCCCGTGAAACGGCGAGGCGCCTAGGGCACCTCCAGGTGTCCGTGGAGAATGCTCCCTCCGGTGTAACAGCCGCGCTGACTTCTGCCGCACCACGTATCCCATGGTCCTTCTGGAGGAGACCGCTCCCCCCGTAACAGGGTGGGGTGTGTCCTTCAGAGCGCCCCGAGGAGATGAGATGTCTTCAGCAGCATCAGAGGGTGAGTCAGATGGTGAGGCTGAAGCCACTTCGGGGGAGCACCGCGATGCGGTGTCTCCTTTGCTCGCGGTGGATACCGAACTGTCGGCTCTGCTCCTCCACGCCGCGGAACGAATCAGTTTGGAGGTGCCGCATGCGCCTTCAGCCGACCCTTCATGACTGGTTTCTGGGAGCTAGAGATGCGGCACCGCCGCGCTCTCGCCCAGTGCCAGTCTTCCCGGAGGTGCACGAAGAGCTTACCAGTTAGTGGCGAGCCCCTTACTCGCCACGCCTGCTCCCAGGCTCTTCGCCCCTCGCCACTCTCGATGGCGGCAAGGGGGTATGTGGCGGTCCCGCAGGTGGAGCCTGCTGTTACGGTGCATTTATGCCCGCGCGGCGCCTCTGCCTGTCGTGATCAGCCGCATCTTCTGTCCGAGGCGTGTAGACTTTTGTCCGCTCTCGCTGGTGATGTCTACCACCAGGCTGCCACCGCTGTGCATGCGAGTGAAACACTTCAAGTCTACCAGGCTAGAATGTTGCAGCTCCTGCACGAGAGTGGGCCTGACCAGGGGGCTATGCAGGAAC
>JAUMHQ010000059.1:16267372-16298187 GCA_032361165.1 Enteromius paludinosus
CACAGGCAACTGATTTTGTCCAGGAATCATAAAATTAAGTAATACACATAAATAAATAATGAATGGATTACCTACCGTGTTCGTCATTATTGCTCTTTCAAATTTACACGTAACGTTAATTTTCCCAGAATCCACAAATTCTCATTTCTGATTGGCTGGTAGTTATGAACTCGGCAGAGAACTTAACATTGTATGCTTGCACTTCGTCTATTATTTGTATATACACGTTACAATTATCTCTTACTTTCAGCGTGAGAAATACAAGGTGTGGCGTGAAAGCAAGTGAACTGGCTGAAATGCGTGTGTCTCACGGTGAATGCGTGAGACTTGAGAGCCCTGCTTAAAACGCTAGTTGGTGATCCACTATAATCAGTCCGCGAAACACATCCAGTGAGAAACGTTCCGCGCTTGCGTTTAAAATGCGTAAAAAAAAAAAAACCTTAAAAGTTAAAGCCCCGGCCCTAATTATAATATATATAGAAAGAAAGAAAGAAAGAAAGAAAGAAAGAAAAAGCCTACTGACCTCAAACATTGAACAATAGTATAAATATGTACACTTACCTCAGGTTATAGTAATTTAGTCAAATTGGAAACAATCAGACAGAATCATTCTCCGTTTATGTAGAATGAATCAAGTACTAAGACTGGATCTGCTGCTGTTACTGGACACTTCATGTGAATGAGATTTTAATCATGTCTGACAAAAGTTCTATTCTATTTGTTTCTTTGTGTCTAAAGCTTTTTGAGGGGAAAAAACAAAATCTGAATGAAGGGCAGCCTGACAAAACGATACTGCAAACAAATTGTTCTACTAATTATTTTAACTGTGTTGTAAAACTTGATATTTCTCATTAAAAATTTCCCTTGAACTTTAAAACTACGAATTAGTAACGAATCAAATATTTATTTCTTTTTTGCAAATTACAACCTTCAGAGTATGCATTCCAGGGCTTTATTTAAGTGAATTGACAGGAAATACTAAAGATGAGCTGTCTTTGAATGATATTGTTAGAAATTGTATCAAAGGGATGACATATATAAGACCATTACTCTCTACTCTCCATTTTCTCCAGTAAGACTCTGTATTTTTCAATACCTTTGCCTACATTAATCAGAGTAATCTTGGTGTTTTTCATGTCTTGATTATCCTCAGACTACATGTATATTGCGCATATGCCTGTTGTTCTGTAATCGCTGTTGTCATGATGAATCTGTTCTGGGATACGGTGAAATTCTCCGACTAATAGCATACATTTTCTCTCATAAGGATTGTTATGACTGGACGACCAATTATATATGGCAAACACTTATAGGCTTCATCCGTCATCACCGGGATTGTTTGTAACGTATATTCTGTGCTAATTCTCATGTAGCAGATGAGCCGTGGAGAGAGAAGTCCATAAAATATCCTCATTATTGTTGTAGTAGTCATTAAATGCTGCAGGAAGACGAATGGCAGTGACACTCTCCCTCCAGCTCTTCAGAAGAGAAATTGCTTCATCTCCATCATGCCTTCCACATCAGCCATAAGAACTGTGCAATCTGGAGGTGTTTGCAAAACCCACTTTGCAAGCGTTGTATTCTCCCCGGGTGCTATAGGTTTAAGACATAATCATATAGCGAGTAAAAGAGCAGCATATGAGTAATTTAATTTGGGCTCTTTTTTCAGATGAAAAATGAATTGAAGTAAAGGGAATATTTACTATGAGCTGAGAAAGTCTGGCACTTGAATGAGTGGCCTACATTTAAAGTGTTGGAACAATAGGGCTTTTCACACTTGAAATAGTTAACCCTGGGTGATCTGAAACTAAATTTTGGCTTATGTTGTATCCTGCTCATAATTTGCTTGGGGTTAGTCTGGGGTATTCATAAAATGGTGTTTTGCACTGTATGAATCTACCCAGTTAAGAATCCTATTTAAATATTTGTGGCATTAGTGCGTCATTCACTGCACGTGACCGGCTTCCATAAAGGCTCTAGCACTGTGAATCATATATTCTCAGCTCTATTACAAAGTTTTTCCTTAATAAACTTATTAGACTCTAAGGGTACTCTTTTTACACAATTTACACACTTTCCAGCATTTGACTGTTCCTTTTTTGTTTGTTTGTTTGTTTGTTTTTTTGGCTTGAACACTGAAAAAGCAGATTATATAACACTTCATAACTGAAGGCTGGAAACAGATGCATACCTTAATCCTTACCACTGGTGTCAAAAGTATTCACATTCATTACTCAAGTATAGATTCTAGGGTTAAAAAAACTCTTCTGTAGAAGTTGAAGTATCATCTCCAGTTTTTTACTCAGGTAAAAGTGTAAAAGTACTGGTTTCAAAACTACTTAAAGCATAAAAGTAAAAGTAATGTAAGGGGAAATGTCATTAAGCGCAGAGGCTTACAGAGAGTTACAAAGTTAGCATAGCCTACTTATCAAAACATTAGCCTTCATCCAGTTTCCATCCAGTTTTTACGCTGTTTTGTTGTAGACAATATATTGTAATCTTACCTACTATGCAAATTATATTCACAATAGTAGGCTGTTCTTCATCAGTTGAAACAAACAAACAAAAAAAGAAAACATTATTAAATAAAATATTAATTACATACAAATATTTTTTTAAATGTTTAATAAAAAAAAATTTGTACTCGGCCTTAAGCCATTATTAACCGACAGGGAAATGTGAAATAACAATTTAATTACATTCGAATTGACACGTAGCTGTGACCCATTAAAAATGCCTAAATTTGTTTCCAGGTATTTATTTTATACACGTAAAAAGCAGCAGAACCATTCATATCACATATTGTGCGAACAGAGAAAGCCTTAACAAAGCTATATATAAAAGAATAGGTCCATATGCCAAATATATTTTTCTAACAAAATAATTTACCAAACTAAAGAAAAAACGAGTACGAGTATTGTAGGCTGTTTCCACTTTTATAAGGGAAATAGAATCCTGTCGGCGCTGTGCGCAGTAACACATTACTAACGGGACAAACTTTCATCTTCTGAACAAAATTAGGCCTAATAAATGTAAACGTTCAAAGTATTAAAGCAACATCAAATTAAGATATGAATGTCTGAAAGGTAACTGTTCTTTTACTTTTCCCATTTGAAATTTTAGATACAATTATACGAATATGATTTAATGCGCTTTTGAGCTATATAGAAACGGTGCCTTTACGCTGATCAGCACCAGGAACATGGACGCTGCTTATTGTTAGAAATGGGGTGTGAGGCGTTGCGAGTTCATTTGCAAACAGTATTTTAATAAAGGCTCAGGGTCAGGATAATAACAGTAGATCGCCAGCAGACACAGTAGTGGAGGCACAAGCAGAGACAGAGTCGTAAACAAAGCAAAAGGTCAAAATACCGTTAAACAGGGTCCTTGGGGAGAGACAGAGGGAAAGTCCAGATCCAGGCAGAAATCGTCAACAGATAATCCAACAGAATAGTGAAAAACCAGAAACACGAATGAATTGTAACAAGAATAATGAACCATGACAACATCTAACACTGAGCGGCTTTTATGCCGGGGGATATCCGGGTGGAAGTGAACTGAGCAGTGACATGATGATTTCAACATAAAAGTCTGGGTTTGAGCACACAAAAAAAGAGTACATGAGTTCATAATAAAAGTCCGGGAGTGAGAAGCAGGGAAAAACACAGAACAGGAGTCCTGGGCGCTGGAGTGCCGTCCAGTGGCCCGTGCTGGCAGGTCCAGCTGATGGTTACACTTATATTGTCCGTGCTGGAGCGTGTGACAGAATTTGTGTTATGTGTTATACAGTATGGATCGTGTTCAAACCAGTAGGTGTCGGAATGGTACATGTTTCTCATCAGGATGGCGCAATTCATCTGGATGTTTGTTTGTTTGTATTGTACGATGACAAGCCGGAATGAAAAATGAGAGTAATGAGGCCATTTTTAAAATGTTAGGAGTAGAAAGTACAGATAATTGCTTGAAAATGTAAGAAATAGAAATAAAAAGTCAGCTGAAAAAGAATTACTCCAATGAAGTCTAGATACCCAAAATTTCTACGTATGTAAGGTAATGAAGTATTTGTACTTCGTTACTTGACACCTCTGATCCTGACAAGCTAGAGCAAGAGATTCTGTATTATGTACTATTGGAGAAAGTATAACGGCTACATGTAACTTGGATCAAGCCATTTCCTCTAATAAGGAAATTGTCTCCTCTTTCTGTATATGTACTTCCAGACCAGAAGCATTTGCTTTAGCCGTTATGCTTTTTTAGCTAATAGATGCAGGCTTGTGTTCTATTGAGGGACTGATGGCCAGACACACCTGTACCAAGTGACACAATCAGACACAAGAACACACGAGGAGAGACAACAAACTGTAATGGTCGTGACCATAATATTCAATGTCTGTTATAAAGTATGTTTCAGATGAATGTAATCAACGTTATATATATTCAAAGCTTTATAATGACAGTAAATGGTGGTCAAGCCAAATGGTTTTAAAAAAGTGTTCTACACAGTTGTGGGGGTTTATAATTACTTCTGAAATGAATTGATGTGTTTGTGTAATGATAATATCTATATTTAAAACTTCTGCTAACTGGAATGGCTGGAATTACACACTATTATGAACATGTCGATGACAGTTAAGGTGCATAGAGTTTTAAATATGGATCTTTTTCACATATAATTGTATCAGTTTGCTTCAGAAGGACTTTATGAACCTCTGGAGCCATGTGAAGTGCTTTTCTGGGCTTAAAAATATCAACCACCATTCACTGCCTTGGAAGAGCCAGTACTTTTTTTTTTTATATATATAACTCTGATTGTATTCATCTGAAAGAAGAAAGTCATAATGACCCAGCATGGCTTGGGGTGAGTAAATAAAGGGATAATTTTCATATGTGGTTAAAATATCATTTAAAGGGCAGTGTGAAAAGCCCTAAAGGCTTCCAAGCTCTCTTACCAACAAAGGCAGGGCCCATGGGTCCAGCTGACGCCACTCCACCTGTTTAAAACGCTTTGATTTACCCTTAGCAAATAGAGCTAATGTCCTGGAGTACTCTTAGATTTTGTGTCGTGTTTCTTACATTAGTGTTTGATGTGGGCAAACAGTAGGGGCGCTGAGGATTCAGAAAAGCCCTACACCTATGTCCCCAGTGATCGTCACATCTCCAAATTCCCAGTTCCTCAGAATCGAAAAGCTTCAGTCTTATCTATAAGGGAAAGCTTAGCAAAATGATTGGATAGACTGGAACAAAGAAAACATTTGACAGGAAGAAATGTAGCTCAAAGGGTATCCCAAAATCCCAGATAAGATATTTCTTCATCTTAGCTTTAAGATACGTACACAGCTGCTTCAGGTTACAAGTCTTCGAGGGAGGGGGAGGGGGGAGTGGCTATCTTATGTATTCATGAAGGCTGTGGACTAATCTTGAGTTTACATAGGAAACACATCTGATTAAACAGGGAACTGCTGGATTTGACGAGAAGGTCAGCACTTCTAAAAAAGGAACTGTAAAGATTCCTCAAATGCATTCAGTGTTTGATGTGGCTTTCAAGCTTCTCTTTGCTGTACAATTCCTTTATCCACAAAATCCCAAAAAGCCTTTTACCCTGTTACAAAGGGGAAATATTTCAAATATTTTTAATATTTCCTTTAAACTTTAAATTCCATGAAGAATCCTAAGGAAAATCACAAAAATATTAAGCAGCAAATGTTTTCAGTATTGATAACAATAAGAAATATTTCTTGAGCACTAAATCAGGACATTAGACTGATTTCTGAAGGTGGATGTGACACTAAAACTGGAGTAATGACTGCTGAAAAATGGGTGAAAAATAATACTATTGTAAATTCATAAAATACTAAACTTGAAATAGAAAATAATATTACTGCTTATGATCTCACAACAGAATCTGTACTTCACTACGATTTAAATTCTGCTTTAAATAAAACATTCCAATTTTTTTCTTCAAAACCTGTGAGCAAGGAAGCCTTACTGGAAAGACAAAGATGGCAGTCATCACATGAAAAGATTGTAATTTGGTGAGCAGTGTAATCCAGTTACACATTTAGGCTTTGCTGGATAAACATCTGAGGTGGATCGGTTGTTGGTGCCCAGGGAGTTGATTGTGAAGCCAGTTTAGTAATGACTTGTTTCATTGCCATGACAGCCTGGCACAAGTAAAGACAGTTTGTCCCCTACCTTGGCTGTCTGAAGCGATTCTCAGACCCAAATGTAAACTCATCAAGCTGAAACCAACCATCTCCCCAGAGCCAACATGCACATTTTGCTTAAACAAAAGCTGAATAATTAAATAAATAGAGTTTATTGCAATTTGCTTAAATGTTAAACATCGCAATGTATTGCAATACACTCAAAACGTATAGTGTGTCAAATTAAAATCAGTGCTATTGTGTAGAAGCTTTTGACTGGGGAACTTACCGGCATCTGACCGCAGATAATGTTTGTTGTCAAGTAGAACAATCACAGCTCTTAGATTCTCAGACGTACATCAGTACCACATGCAAACGCATAAACACATCTCACCACTGCACGATTATTGAAGTATAAGTGGTAATTTGCAACTGTGAAGGGGAATGAAAGTGGCACTACTGTGGGATTTGACCTCATCAGTCCTTGGGGTGTGATTTGATGCCATTGTGTATAAGAAGAATAAGAATTTGCTGGTCTGCTGGGTACTTTAGGTCTGATCTTTCTTGGTTTCTCTGTGGTGACTCACAGGAGACTCGCTGGTTCTGTCCTGCTCATGTTCCTTTTAGTTCTCTCCTCACCTTCTCCTCTGATCCACACTCATACAAAGATGTGGTTTCTACTACGGAGTTTGTTTATTTTCAACCTGTTTTTATTTACCCCAGAAGGCATATGGTAGAAAACTTCCCCTTTTAGAATGCATGAGTCAAAAATGAGTCAAATAAATATCTAATATTGTCATGCAATTAAATGCATATGATACTCAATTAAATAAAAAATACCTTCTGCTCAATAATGAATGAATGAATTAAATATACAATATTCAGAATTGCCTACATGTAATTATGTCCATAATTCTGTCCAGTTTACTAAAAATATGTGGACACCCACACTGTGGCTGTTCAAGTAATTTCAGTGAACACAAATCTTGTTCCTTTTAATTAACAAAAATGAAAAAAAAATGAAAAAAAAGACACCTAAATAGAGACATTCCTACTCTGTCAGCTGAAAAGATCTCAAAGAAAATTATGTTATGCATGTATTAAACCACATATTTGTATGTGTGTAATAATAACTGTGAATATATTATTAGTATAGTATGCATATAATTATTATATATTAAATATGTATTTGCTGAAACTGAACTGAAATCTTAATTGAAGTGTGTCACTAAGCATGATTTATTCTTACAATATTATTTTTTTTAATTGAAAACTACTGAACATGTTAATTGTAAAGAAAGTAAGAAAAAATAAACTACATATACTTCAACCTATAGCTAATAATAATAACAACAAAAGTATTAATTATTTACTGTAAACAAGTGTTGCAAATTGTCTACACTGTACTACACTGTTATATACTGAAAAACAACAACAACAACAAAAACCCTCACACACATTTTTACTTTAATGTAAAGGTCTAATTCAAGATCATTTTGTGATTTAGTGAACATGTCCAGTTTTAAATGACTTCACTTTTGAAAACTGATTTAATTGACCTAGTTTATAATAATACATTTGAAATGCCCAAACTAGAATTAGGTTAATAATTAGCATAATTAGATACAAATGAAATTCCAGCTTGTATTGGCTACTTGATATTATATACTTGATAATCACGTCTTTTCACTGATCATTTTACTCCCTAATATCGTATATTGGGTCATGTCTTGTCTAGGGGTTGACAAGGGCCCTTAACAACCCCATTTGACAAGTCAGAACATTTCCAGAAGTGCTGATTGTGGAACAGACATGCCAGATTACATCTACCATATCAGTATGCATGGTGTGCCTACTTATTAAGAGTTTGAAGGATATATGTTTTAATTAGCCATACCTCTAGCGATTAAGACCTGGGAGACAATTATATTAACTAAAATGTTAATTAAAGTCACAAAAAAAATTCTTAATTGTTTTCATACCGCTGGTCCTCTGTGAGTCCAGAAATAATTCTCAGAAGCTTTTCCCCAATCCGGCATATGCTGGCCTAAATATGCTAACTCCCATGTCACAACGGCTGCTGTCACACGTACTACTACCTGTTCTGATATGGGAACACAAAGAAAGTCAGGACATTTCATACTGAAGAAACTAGAACAAAGTGGAAAGAAATAATGTTGGGCAGTTATGAGGGATCATTTTGTTTAGAACGGGGGTAAAAAGGTTAGTAATATTTTAAATTATAACTTTCTACCTGGTCTCATGGCATACAGTGCAAATGTATTTTGGTGCACTTTTTAGCGAGACACAAAATGCTACCAAAACGTACATATCACTGAAGTTTCCAAAATATTAACACTAGAGGCAGTAAAACTAAGACACATTTTATTCGTTTTCACACAAATTTACAAAGTTTTTAATAATTTTCACATGATTCCTTGAAGAATATCATGTTATGACTTTAAAATAATATTAATATGCTGAGATATTTGAAAACTGCTTTTGAACGTTGCATCACACATATCCATATATAGACCGTAGGTTTGTTAGATAGCTCACGGAATACAGAGACTTAAAAACGGTATTGTACAAAAAGTGCACAGATGCAAATATTTTTATGAGACCAGGTTCATAACTTTATATGCAACATAACATAACAGTAAATGCATCAGATAGCTGAATACCACCATGGTAATAAATAATCAAATTCTGTTATTATTAAAGAATACAATAGTATCTCTAGGCCCTTTTTTGCGTTATTGTTTTCTATTCCTACTTAACCTAACACAATAATATTGAAGGCATAGAAATTCATAATTTAAAAAAAAAATGGAGATTGGACGTGTAAAGTTGGAAAAAAATAACTTTTCCCATTATGAATTCCAGACATGAATCTGAGAGGTCAGATGCATTTAACTCACAGTTTAAAAAGAAAGAGAGAGAGTCTTCAAAATATGTTGCTGGACTTGTATCCTTACCGAGCTTTGTGGTAAATGTTGATCCTGTGTGACTGTCCCAGGTGTTCTGTATGTATTTTGTGAAGAACAACAAAAACTGTGCAATATTGTTGGAGCACAAAGATAAATTTATCCCTGCATCCCTGTGGGTGAGGGACACTGAGCAGAAAAGCAATACGGCCCTGAAGCTTTGCAAGGATCCTGCTGTGAGTTATGGAAGCTAAGCTATTGCTAGTTTCCTATGACACACCATAAATCATGGAACAGGTTTGAACTTTTTTATTTATTTTCTCCACCTCCGTAGTTTGCCCTCCTGCAGCTACAACCAGAGAAGGAGGAACTCCTGTGGAAGAATTTGACATGTTTTCTGCTCAAAAGACATCATGGACAATTCCAGAAGCCTTTAGTTCTAACTTCCACCCAAGGTCAAAAACTAGATGTTTTCCCATTGTCCTCTTCTCAAACTCTCACTTGCCTTTTTCTTTCATAATATCTCAGTATTTCAGGCTTACAAGCTTAACAATCAGCTTGTAACAATCAAACAACAGCAAATCTTCTTGCATTTCCTGTTGAAAGCAATCCCATAAAGCAAACTGAAATCAGTCAGAGCAGTTACAATTCTTAATTGAGGGCTTAGAGCTGAATGACAACACAAAGGGAATAATGGCTTATGCCACTGATCGAAGAAAAAAAATAGTAAGTAGGATTTATTTAGTTACACAAAGAAGAGCACATTAACATCGTGAAAAATTATTGTAACAAAATACACAAGGTTGCCATTTTCTATAATTTATTTGACAACATTGCATATCTCTGTCATCACACAATATTTTGCAATTATAGGTAATAAAAGCAACATAATTATTACTATTGGTAGTGCCAGACTCTGTGTTACATGCCAATAGTTGTCTTGGTTTTGATTAGGTTTTCCTGTGTTCCGTATATGGTTTTGTTCCTTTTCTTGTTTAGTTAATTAGCTCATCCTTGCCACCTGTGTTCCTCACCTGTCCTGCATCTTTCCTTGTGTTTATAAGCCCATTGTATTCTGTCCTGTGTGTCGATCATCAAGGTCATTTTGAGTGCGTATTCCCTGTCCTTTGTAAGCTCTTTGAGTTATTAAAGTCTATGTTCAAATTGCTATCGTTGTCATTGCCTGAGTCAACGACCAACAGCCAGGAAGCTGTCCTCCATTGCCCGGCTCGCGTCTTGCCATTCGGCGGAATCCGCTCCCGAAAGGGGCGCTGTATGGAGGCAAATCAGTGCCAGCACCCCAGAGAACTACACAATATGGAGGTAGACATGGACCCACATGCCAGCTTTAATCCCCACAGATTCCAGTCTGCAGTTTCCCGATCCAGTTCCTGAGTTACGGCCAGAAGTGCCGTTCCCGAGTACAGTTCCAGAGTTACGGCCAGGAGTATAGTTCCCGAGTCCAATTCCAGAGTTACGGCAGGTAGAGCCAATCCCGAATCCAGTTCCTGATTCTTGGCCAGAAGAGCAGATTCCTATTCCTGTCCCTAGTTTACAGCCAGGAGTGCCGATCTCGATCCAAAATCCAGAGTCTTGGCCAGGAGTGCCGATCCCGATTCCAGTCACCAGATTACGGCCAGGAGTGCCAATCCCGATCCAAGTTCCAGAGTCTTGGCCAGGAGGGCCGATCCCGATTCTAGTCCCTAGATTATGTCCGGGAGTGCCGATCCCTGTTCCAGAGTCACGACCAGGAGTGCCGATCCCGGGTCCTGTTCCAGAATTACGGCCAGGAGTGCCGATCTCGAATCCAGTTCCAGATTTACGGCCAGGAGTGCAGATCCTGAATCCAGTTCCAGAGTTACGGCCAGGAGTGCTGATCCCCGATCCAGTTCCAGAGGTACGGCCCGTGGAGCCGATCCTCGATCCAGTTCTTGATTTACCGTCTCCTTGAACTCACGCTGCAAAAGCGCTCCCTTGGACCTGCGCCTCCTCAGCACCCTCCAGAATTCGCTGTACGAGAGGAGTCTCGTAAATACCCACCCTCCCACCCACCAGCGCCAGCATGGCCAGAGTGCTACCCGACTCCACCTCCGGCCTCTGAAACCAGAACTCTGCCTCGGTCCTCCAACCTGTCGGCTCCACTGTGGACCATAGTTCCTTCCTCTCCTTTGGGGCCCGTCTGGTCACCAGCTCCACTGGGCTCAATCGTCCCTCCTGCTTGTTTAGTTAATTAGTTCATCCTTGCCACCTGTCTTCCTCACCTGTGCTGCATCTTCCCTAATGTTTATAAGCCCATTGTATTCTGTCCTGTGTGTCGATCGTCAAGGTTATTTTGAGAGCGTGTTCCCTGTCCTTTGTAAGCTCTTTGAGTTATTAAAGTCTATGTTCAAATTGCTATCAACGTTCTCACCTGAAAGTCAACCGTCACCGTGAAAAGTAAGTAGTTACAAATATTAACTTTCTGTTACTAATATAAAAAAATATATATATTGTAATATATAAAAAAGCAATGTGTACTTGTAATACAATAACTGTAAATGTTATTTTGTTTAATAAAATATTAATATAATAAAATATAATAAAAAAAAATTATACATTGTAATTACAATTCAATTATATGTGATAATATTACTGCTAACAGGCTAATAGTTGCTCACTTGTTCATGCACTGCTCAGCACTATAAAGGAGATAAATTGGAGGTACTGTATGCTTAACACCCAAACACCCACATACACAAACAGTCAGAGAATCAGTTTGTTGCAGATTGCCCCTCGGCTACAAAATACAGATACACAGCTGCGATGAGACAATGTGACCCTCTCACAAAATCATTTTGATCTTGAACCCTCATTGACATTGGAATTGATTTTGGTAAGTATGCAGTGTTGTTTTCTCTGATTAGTTGTAGTGTTGTGTAATTTTTACACAGAGAGTTCACCCCTATTCTGATCGTGAATCTGTCATATCCAAAGACAGGTTTCTAGGACTTTCAAGCATTTTGTGTAGGTTTGAATCAGCCTCCTCCATGCTTCTCTATCTCAGGTACATTGCAGTGCACCCAACCACACTTAATGCCTGTAGCGCATGTGTCAGGAAGGAACTATTGATTCATAGTTCCCAGGGAAGAATCTGACACTTTTTGTATAGATCCTTGAGATACGAGTCAGAGCTGCAGTCTGCCCCTCCCCTTCACTCCCTAGACACTGAGGAGAGGCAGAGGTTATATGAATCACCCAGGCCCTGTTAGTGGGACCTAGAGGGCCCAGAGAGTGGCAGGATAATCACCAGAATGACAGGCTAATGACAAGTAGGCCTGGTTAAGAGAACTGGTTAAAAAGGCCTATTTATACCGATCGAAATAGGTGACACATGATTTCAGAAACCTACTCTCAGACCTTTATGTGTAAATGCAGAATATATCTATATCAGCCTTGTGGTTTATTCATTTAGAGTGTAACTCCAACACAGTCTCACTACCAATTCATACTGTAAGTATTTCTTACGAGGTGGCTAATTTGTACAAATTCATTTGACCTCACTTGTACGATTTGTCTAAACCCCAGTGATGGGTAAGTAAGGATGGGTTTATGTATAAGCCATTCGCATTAATTCATGTAAATTGGTAACCCGTAAAATACATATGCATTTAGCAAAAATCGTATGAATTTGTACGAGAGAGGTTGTATGAATTCGTATAAATTAGCCACCTCGTAAAATATGTGTGACCTGCTGTGAGATCAAGGTTGGTAACTCCCCTTTCTCAGTATTGCTGGTTCTGGGGAGTATTTTATTCATTTACTTTCACCATAGGGATTTTGAAAAAATCTCTAAGACCAGCTACGAGGTGAATAACAAAAATGTTATTGAAAATCTGACAAAAAGACAAGACCGTGTTCTACAACCCTGTGAACCACTGTGAATGACAAATTAAAAAAAAAAAAAAAAAAAAAACAACGAAAAAAAACAAAACAATGAGAAATATAAAACTATTAATTTTAAAATTGTTGGTTGTACTGTTAATATCCACCTTATTCTTAAATGCGGAAGTAAGTCTTTCGGCAAGACTACTGGTTCACTAACCGCTATAGGGAGAGGAAAATAACGAGAAGAATAACAATGTGCACTAAATGGTAAAACTGTTTGCACTACAAACTGTTGTGTTCATAAAATAATAAGTTAAGACACACAGAATTGCAATATTACACAGCTGTTATGTGCAGCTAAAAGTAGCTGGATGTGAATGAGACTAGAAGCTACATGCATAAATATTATTAATTACCATTACAATATTTTACAGCAAAAATGTGGATATAAGCAATATATTTTAGGTTTATATATAGACCATTTTGTAACACTTTAGTATCGGCCCGATTCTCACTAATCACTTATTATCATGCCTATTATTAACCTATTGGCTGTGCATGACCATATTCTACATCCCTAATCCTATCCAATACCTAACTTGACAACTACCATGAATCGGGAGATTATTGAGGCTAAGGTTGTAGTTAATGGTTTGTGAAAAGTGAGAATTGGACCTTAAATTATAATTTGACTATTTAAGAATTTTAGTGTTTTTAAAAGGCAAGGGTTTTTCCAATTTACATCACTCGTGGTGCTTCATGGAAGTGGACAGGGCTCAACGGAAGTTTGGTGCAATTTGCTTGTTGTGAATCTCTGATTGGTGGGATTCTTTACAGCATCATGGGTAATCTATTTTTTACTAGGGATTTTACTGTTAAACATAAGTTGGACTAATGCATACTAATGACTTCTACAAAAAACATGAAGCATTGACATGATTTTTTTACTTCTGGAAACTGGCTGTTGCACTCTATAAAACAGTTAAGTTTCAAACTAAACTCTATACAATCCACACAGGGCAAAACAATCAGGCCTGTTGGTGGAAATCTGGCGATTGCGATTGGCATGTATCTGCAGACACTGGTTCGAAATCACTAATCAGCTAACAAGCGGATGCCACCCGCCGCTATTGCGCCTCCGTTGGCCCTGCACGTAATCTAGTTCTTTGACAGAACACGTCTAGAGACATGACAAGAAAAACTCATGCAGAGTGACAATTTTTTCTACTCGGAAACACAGATAACCATATCCTTTTTGACGATAACACCGGTGGAATAAACCAAAACCAGTATTTTTAAAGGGCATGCGTTTTAGCTGCTTGTTAAAGAGGACACCCAGCAGGATTCCACGGAGGATAGCTGAGGGCTACGGTTCCACAGGGAACGGTTTGTCATCAGAGGCTATTTCCTGTGCTTCACTTCATACACGGTTTCAGCAAATGTAGTCTTCCTGCACGGGCGAGAAGAGCCTGCAGCAGTGTTCTTCTGTTTATTTCCAAGGCCCTTCAGGGAAATTGGTGTCCAATCTCATTCAGGTGGGCTGAAGTTCGTATTTATGTAAGACTATTTTTCTTTTCATTCTTTCTCTTTTTTTAACAAAGTGCACATTGACCTTTCAGTATGCAGGTACCCTGGGAGAGGAAAGAATGCAAGCCTCTCTGCTGGGAGACAATGGAGAGACCTACCACTGGAAAGCACAGAAGCCACCGGTGAAAAGCTCTGCACGTCTCTGCGAGTGCAAATGCAATTCATGTGCTGCACTGCATTCGTGTTCAACCTTTGTGCTTCCATCATGAGTCGTGCTACAGCGTGTATACGTTGTGCAAAGTGCCGAAGCGATGTGTTCACACAAATTTCTTACCGCCATTGATCATTTTTATAAAAAGAGCATTTATTTAAAAGTTTTTGCTTCTTAGATTGAAGCACATAATAAAGCAACAGTACAATGTTCATAAAATATAAGTGTGATGCTGTAATATTTTCCTTACATGTTGAAATACTGATATTTGTATGTATACTAAAATAAGAACTTTTAAAATTGTACAAATAGTTACCATAAAATCGACATAGAAATTAGCCATTTCTCACTGCGACAAGACAGACTGCTATTTTCTCACCAAGGAGAATAACATAAGCCATTAAAGAGAATGAGAAATGAAGAAAACTGAAATGAAATAAAATAAAATAAAATAATAATATCATCATAATTAAAAGAAAAAGAGAGAAAGATTTACATAAACTGATCGGTGTAAGATTGATCCTCAAGAGACATATTTTGCACATTGTACTGTACATACGTTATAAGGACTTTAGCTTGCTTTAGGATATAGCTTTCAAGTTACAAAAAATGCACTGCGTTGCAAGAGTGTCCATTAGTTAAGGCGATTTTTGAGCTCACAGGTCTTTCTTTGTGATTGTTCATAGATGGAACTGGGCTGAAAGTTTTTTTTTTTATTATTATTTACTTTTTCCTTTTATTCTAGATGAAAGAAACACACTGAGTCTATTTTTGCTGGATTCATCTGCTTCCAAATATATTCATATATATATAAAACCAACCAACCAAAAAACAAAACAAAACAAATCAAGAAGACCTGTTTGGACAATATCTCCAAAGACAATATGGAGGCGCTACAGAAGTTACAGAAGTCTTAATTTGCTGACGTTCGCTCCAGATTACTTAATAAGGCAACTGTTTTTGTTTTTATTTCTTCGTGAGCTCGTTCACAGTATCAGCAAATCCATGTCTCTCTGTGATCCACATCCATAACCTCAAAACCTGTAGGAACCTACAAACATCAAAAGTGAGACGTAACGTTCTCCAGTTCTTAAACAACATTGCCACATATTTCTTCATTTCATACACACCACAGAGACACGTCCACCACAGATGTGTCCATGTGTCTTTATCTTTTTTTTGTTGTTTTATTTGTTTTTGTAAAATTTCTACCCTTCTGGCTCTCCCATAGCACATTGTGATCGTACCTATGACACTCCCAGCATCTTGTATACTGTGCGTATACTCACAAATAACCTAGAGTTTACTATAAAGTGAAAAACTCATGGAATACTTATAGTAAACTTCACAAAACACACAGTTAGTGGAGGAGGGCCGGGTGGAGGGAGATGAAAAGGGACTTATTTGAGCGAACGTTAAGAGTTGTCATCAGCGGAGTCTTTGGTGCCGTAAAGATCGGCAAGTTTCTTGAAGCGCGGCCCCCAGCTTTGGAGGTAGTCATAGTCCAGGTCTGAATCTGTGGTCACCGACTCCAAGGAACTGAGAGAGCCGGCGATAGAGCCTCTACCTTCATAACCGTAGATCTGAATGGAGTCATACGGGGGCGCTGTGGGATCATTGTCTGCGTCAGAAATCCGTGTTTTGATGAAGTCATCCACATCTACGCTGTTGCCAATGGGCCTCATGCCGGGACGCATGGGATACTGCAGTTCGGGCTTCATGTCCTTTCGGGGCAGGAAGCCGTTGGCACCGTCTGGGTTCTGTAAGGTGGCGATGTCAAACGCCTCGGTATCCTCCTCGCCACCTCCCTCATCATCATAGGTGATGATGTTCTCCCGAATGTCTTCCTCCTCGAACACGATCAAAGGCTCCTTTTTCTGGCGCCGCAGGGCCACGAACAGCACCACGATCGCTGCAGACATGCAAACAAATGTCAAGCCAGTCCTAATAGCATCTCTCACTTATGCTGGAATCGCTATGACGCTTCTGTATATAAGCAATCACATCAGAAACGATTTTCTTAAATGTAGTTGCTGGTAAGACTTGACTCTGAAGATAAAGTGTTCCCATTAAATGCAATGTTTTAATACTGCTCTTTGACAATCCCTCACAACTTGAGATAGCTAATATGTTTTGAGAAAATGATGAAACGTAATATTACAGCTCTTGGATATGACTTGACATTCTTTATACATTTGAATAAATACAAAATCCCTCCGAAGATGACAAACTTTTTATTGTTGTTTTTTCCCACCATTTATTTCTGTATTCTATTATGTCTGTTCAAAAATTGTTCAAGCGACAATATGCATATATATAAATATAAATATATAATTTATGGAATACAGAAATTTTAACAAATCTTAAAATTAGTCATCTTCTGAGGTTTTTTGTATTCATTATATATATCATTATATATCTATATCTGGTTTAAAATATATATATATATATATATATATTTCACAGTTGTGCAACAAGTGACTACATAAGTTTACCTTACAATTACTCTGGAGCATTGTCTCTGACAATTTTAAATATTACTTAAATATTACTTAAAGTAAATAACTGTCTTTACAACGTACTTAGGCTCAGAATGCTTTAGGGAAACAAATCCCTAATCAGTTAACTGAGGCAAGCAAAGTAAATAAATTATGATCTCAGTAAACTATCTTTTCTATAAATACATTATGCTTTTATAGTTGTATAGGTGTAACGGAACTCCAGTGTATTTTGTGGTGAAATGCAAATATTGACATGCATCAGGTCCCAATAAGATGTTTAAACCAACTGAGATAGACCTCTAGTATGTACATGTGCTTGTGTATTTATGTGCAAATGCAATTTGGCTTACCCAGTAGAATAACAATACAGGCCAAGATGGCAATCAGAGCTCCGGTGCTGAGCCCTGCCGACAGGATGAAAGGTTCCACATTGCAAGAGAGGATGGTGTCTTTGCTGTCGCAGCTGCACACACGGATTATAAGAGTATTGGTGCTGCTCATCGGGGGTACGCCATTGTCATTGATCTCGATGGGAAGGTGATAAACATCCTGGGACAGTCTGCTGAAGCCCTTCCGGATCACAAAGATGCTAGCAGTGCTATCTGTGAAAGCAACAGAGGAACATTGATGGAATGTTCAATCTTCAGCTGATGAGGAGGTTAAAGGATTTTCATAAAACAACAACGGAGTTGTAAATGCGCTGAATAGAATTACAGGAAAGTTCTCTGTTCCCTGCAGTTTAGGTGCATGAGGACTACCCACAGCCACCGGTGAGAGTCAATGAGGTGTGAATCGTCCAATATTAAATTCATGTTTAATATTGAGAACATTTATCAGCTTTTGGAAGTGTAATCAAAGTTAGAGCGGAGGGAGCGGTATTGGTTTTATTTGCAACTGGGAGGGATGGATCAGTGCCAGCGCATTTCCCTGACTCAGTGCAAGGTCACGCTGAAGGCATAGATGGAGTGAGTTCATTTAGGGGCCTGGGGTTTAGTCATTTTCACTCCCTCTGGCACCACTTTCTTCAACCTTCAGTGGCTCTGTCAGGGAAGGCCACTAATGATATGGCTAAAACGCTCATATAGCATGACGCCTTGGACAGGCTCGATCAATCTAATGTTATCTATTATAATTCTATATCATATTCTGTCAGTGAGATTACCATGGGCTGTGTGAAGTATCAATTTGCAACGTTTGAACCAGAGAGAGCTCCTCTGGGTCCTTGTTTATGATGCTGTGCTTTTGGGCTACCTTTATTGGAAAATGCTGTACACTGAGGACTCCCAAGGAAGCCTCCTTTGTGTCAGGACAGGAGCATGAATGCGTTGGTCATGTGCGCATGATGTATGACAAAAATATTGAGTGTTCTATCAAAAAAAAAAGGTATTGTGACTATTTATTTTACAATTCTGACTATTTTTCTCAGAATTGTATGTTTATATGTACAGAGGTGACATTGAATTTTGGTCACCACCCGACGTTGCACCCAAATCAAAAATAAGTGTCTTATGATGGAGTATCCCTGCTGGGAAGCAATTGTGACCCTACATCTGACTTTGTACCTTTCAATTGCAAGTTTAGATCAAGCAATTCTTTATTCTTATTTATTTTCTTCTTTATCTTTTATATCTTCAATTCAATTCATAAAAAAAAAGAATAATACATGTAAAAAATACGTGTGAAAATGCATTTTGACTTTTTTTTTTCAAAAACATGCTGGTCCTCAAAACCTTGCAGATCAAAACCAGATCTAATTCATTTTTACTTTTTCATTATTACTAAATATATAATATTCCTTACACTTAATATTTAGAGTTCATGCACATATATAATCAGCAGGCCTTCATTATGTCCGTCTGATAAGAGGAGCAATGTCAGAGCCTCTGTGTGGAGAGTGGAGCATAATGGAGCTTCAGATAAATGGGTGGGCAAAGCTGTTGAAAACTGTATCCATTTGAAAGGCTCCGGATCCTGATAAAGCCAGTCAATCTGAGTAGCCTAATCTGTCTCCCTAATATTGTTGGCTTTTGAAATGGCCCGCTAAAAAGTGCTCATCTCCTTTCTCATTAAAGCAGACCGAATGGGAAAGACAGTCATTTCTCTCTCTCTTTCACTCCCTCAACTTCTCGGTTCACATCGGTTCGCTCTATTAACCAGGAAAATAGCCTAAACAGATATGTGATTGTAAACATTCACCCTTTAAAAACAATGAGTGCATGTTTTGCTCACTCAGGCAACAATTATGTGGTGTTACTGGGATTAGCTATTGGATTTCATGATATTTCCAACCTATTGGTGGTCAACGAGAAATATAGCACAATCAGAAATTAGACAATGGAACAGAGCAGCTCAGTCAATGATGCCAATTTTTAGGCCAAGCTGGAAGGCTATTTCGCCATGGGGTCCCTTGAGGTGTTCAGAAAATCAAAACTTTTCGATTTCAGAGTAAAATGTGGTCTGTGGTAAAATATGGTACACAGAACTACAGTTGTCTGGTTTACCAAAAGCAGAATGTTTTGTTGATATTGTGAGTGTATACAAAAAAAAAAAAAACATAGACCCTTTACAGATTTAAATGCTGTATTACTCTTATATGTACGATCATATATGACAGAGCAGTTTCAGTCCTTTTTGATGACATCTGAAAAAAAATCAATGTGCTGCCGCCGGCACAGCATCTTTAAGCTCAGCGGCTTTCACTATTTAGTAACGTAAATAGTGAAATGTAATTTGTGTAAAATCTGAAGTCATTCTTAAAACTGACTGGAAATTTCTGATCCAACGGATTGAAAATTCGAATTCTCTTCCAGGTACAACTCGAAATTCAATGGCTCTACAGGTGGAACAGTTTATTAAGTTAGCATATGCTAGACTACTATCATCATCATATCATAGCAGTCATACAGATAATTCTAAAATAGCACCAAAGCTCTTGTAAGCAAAGAAAACACGATTTACGGTTTCTTGAAGCATACATAATTCAGTTGCTAATCTACCAAGAGCCACCACATAATGAGTTCATGTAAAAGCAGCAGATTTCCCTCAAACTGGGCACCACACAGTCATGCCGACACTCTTCTTCAACTAGCTTGTTTCCCAGCGACTGACTCTCATATAAGTTCTTCCTACCTGTGTTTACCTGTTTGAGGAAAGAGTATTTGACTAAAGTATGGTGCTACAGGTTTTCTGGGCACACCAAGCAGGATGCTTGAGAAACAGATACAAACGGCTGCCTACCAGCTGGGCCTCACCCACGTTTCGAATCCACAGATGGAGAAGCTCAAACGAGAGCGATGCCTCCATAATTAATAAGAGAGGAAGTTGACTTGAGTTTGCCCACCTCATCATGACCTAATTATCAACACGAGGTTGGCTGGGTGACACTGCAGACACTTACTCCTACACACGGATCAACTCATTTGGTTTGGAAAGAGACAAAAAAAAAAAAACAACTGTTCAATTGGCGTATTTCCTTAGGCAGTTTACTTGGCTTGAAAGAAGCAATTGTTCAGTGCAAATTATTCTGTTATGGGGTGTTTTGTGTGCCACACACCTCTGTTGTCCTTGAGGGAGAAACTGTGGTTGTTAGCGACCTCAGGGGCCAGGCTGAAGTGGAAGTGCTGGCGGTGGGCCATTTCGTCCTTATCCGTAGCGCTAACTGTTTCAATGAGCTGTGGAGCAGAGGGTTCAAATCAGGTCATGCTAAATTGGTTAAAATCACCAGGGCATGCCTTTAAATAAATGTATGCCTCTTTTATCTCTTTCTTTTTTTCTCTGCCACTCATTCAAACTTGCAACTGGCCGACAAAAGAAAAGTGAACACTGAATTGATTAAATTTAGACATCAATATAATCTTTTATAGTGCTCATTTAAAAGTTTTGATAGAAGTTGTGACCTCTTTTAGGAATTAGCTAATTTGTTAACTGTTTCCTTTACCTATTTAAAAGCAGTCATACATTTCACAGATACAGCGATCAAATAAGACACATTAAATTATCTAAACCAAAAATAACCTGTCTGAATAAATCAGTCTATTAGATAGTACCACAGAGTCAGTACTATATATTGTTAATGCTTTTACAATAAGCATTTGTTTACCAAAGGTGACTTTATAATACAGTAAAAAATGCTATATTCTCCAGCCTGTAGTGTCGCATAATCCTTCAGAAATTATTATAATTAACAGATTAGTATCTTAGTAACTTTTGATGAATCCTTGCTGAATAAAAGCAATTAATAATCATCTTTTGATCCCAAAATTTTAATGGTAGTGAAAAAGTGTTTCTAATTATTTAATAAGTGCTGTAATCAAATCAGCAGTTTATTTACCTTTCCAGGGCTGACATTCTCACAGACGAGCACTTCGTTTTGAGCGGCAAACTCAGGAGCGTTGTCGTTCACATCTTTGACTTTGATATTGACTCTTACTTTTGCATCTTGGTGATGGCCACCTAGAACAACAACAGAATGCAAAATTAGATTTTTTTTTTTTTTTTTTAAGATTCATCAATAATTCAGTGTGCTGTAATAACTTTAATTAGCCCTAAGTGGAAGTACATGATAGGCAAGACATAACCATAATTGTGACAATTCAGAATGATTCACTGAATTTCATCTGAAATGGTGCTGTTTAGTAAAGATAGTAGATATTTTGCTTTCAGAGACAACCGTCTTCCACATAAAAAAAGCATATTTTCAGTGTAGTTTCTGGTGGTCAAAATCATCAAAGATACTGGAATGAAAAGGAAAACGTATCACACAGATACTTTGAATCCAACCAGAACAAACATCAACTGCACCTCAAGGAAATCACATGCACACAAAAATAAATATATAACATTTTAGGGCCAATTACACACTGTTCACTGAACTGAGGGTATCATTTGAAGTTTGAAGAGGTAATCTGTGGCTGTCTGTTCTGAAATCATGCAGGAGGCCTGGCGACACTACAACCACATAAGAGCAGGGTGGAGGGAGAGCTGGGGAGCTTGGTTAGGGAAAAAATGAGAAACATGCAAGGCTACTCTGTTATTTAAAAAGCCCAGAAAAGCGATGAGTGACCTACCAATCTCTGCAGCACTGACAGAGATGTTGTGCCAAGCCTGTGCTTCCCGATCTAAAGGCCTTGTGGTCTTAATCATGCCGTCTTCAGTATTAATGGTGAAAAACTCTTCCAAGTCTGTGTAGCGTGGAATCGAATATCTGGGATGAAAGAGAAAAAAAAGTATAAAAATGGGAGGAGGGTGGGATGGACTGTCATGACAAACTGTACTGACAAAAACCACCAAAGCAAAAGAAATCTGATACTTTTTACAGGAAGAGGTTGCTACCTTATTGGGTTGTTCATGATGTCGGTGTCTTTGGCATGCACACGGCCGACCTGAGTGCCTGCTGGGGCATTTTCCTCCACCTCAAAGTTGTAGCTGGGAGCCATGAAGATCGGGGGCTCGTCTGCATCTTCAACTGATATTTTCACAATGGTAGTATCTTTGTATGGACCCCAGGCAGCAAAACGCGGGTCCACGTGTGGGTTGGAGGCTTCTACTTTTAGTGTGTACGATCGCTTGGTCTCAAAGTCCACAGGCTGAAAACAAGAGGTCAGGATACAGTTTAGTTATTCACTTTGATTGAAGCTGTCAATAGAATATTTATTTATTTATTTGTAGGAATCACTGTACATGTTCGAATGTGAAAGTGACCCGTTTCAATTGATTCTGGACTACATGGAGAACCAGAGGTGAATTAAAAGATAAATGAGTCTGAGCAATAAAATAACCATTAATGGATTACCAATAAATTAAGTGAAAAGAAATAGGTAAAGTAAATACTAGAATATAGCTAACCAGAAAAAAAAATGAAATAAAAGGAAAAGTTTAAAAGAGGCAGACTAGAGGGCACTGTTGTTGTACATTTGAAAAGGAGACTGAATCCACAAAGAAGCTCGAATGAGAAAGCATTGAAATATTGCTTTCAGTTACATATTGCACTTTTTTTGATTTCTCAAATGGCACAATTCTCATGCAATTTTGGTTCGAGCAAATGAAACAAGATTTAAAAAAAAAAAAAAGCAGTTCAAAAGCAGCCAGTCATTTGGTCTGCTTGTGTCCTCCTGCATCGCCAGTTTTCACACGTCCGCCTGCTTTCTGATTAGCCTGTCTCACCCGTCACACCTCTCGGTCACAAATTACCAAGTGAGAATTACACATAAAGGGTACATATCAACTCAAACACAAACTCACACGTACACATGCCGGCTAGCTGTGTGTTGATTGGAGGAAAGTTGTTTTTCTTGCTTCCTCATTCTCTTCTCTCACATTTTCTTTTCTTTGGATCTCTTTAATGCAGCTGCCAATGTTGGAAACAGGTATGACCCAGTTCTTTTCTTCAACAGGTTGGAAACTATTCTCTGTTTATACTGACAACAGCAGCCCCCCCACCTCTTTTTCCCCTACTACAATCCTTTATTTGGCACCTAATAACTCCCGACTGAACCTAATCAGGAGCAGATAATATTCACAATAATGCTACGTCTCCTCTTAATATTCAGCCTGCGTCGCCTGCCCGCAGTTGAAACAGAATACTTGATTAAAACCCTGGCAATTCCGTCAGTAATTTCGACTTTAATTTTCAACATGCTTTGAAGAGCAAAAGGTGATGATTTCCCAAGAGGTGTATCAGCGAGGCATTGTGTTATTGAGTAAAGCAGCATTGCATCAAGCTGATTGTTGTTGGCATGCAGTATTGTCTGTTCTCTCACCCTTTTGCATGATTCATCCCCTCCTTATTCCCTTCTCTGCAATCTGAAAAAGCACTGCTGTGGCTACAACGTAAAAAAATAAATAAAAAAAAAAGAAATCCCTGACAAAATCCACTTCAATTGTTCCCTCACCATACAAACATCCTTTACATAAACAACATTCACAATATGCTGACGCTTCATCGGATTACACAGCTTGAACAACAATAATTCTTGACTGCATGCGTTTTTCTTTCTTCAATATGCTTTCCTTTCTAATGATCGTTTTGTGGATGATCACTAGAGATGCTGTGAGGGTGAGAGGTAAAGGATCACCAGCAGGTGGCAGTGTTTAGGCTGCAGGCTGGGTCTCTTTGGCTCTCAGGCTAAAGCTGGTTAGTGGCTAGCAGACTTCTAGGGGTGATGTGAGATTTCTCTCAGCCACGGGAGGTGGGGGTACGGATGGGCGGCAGCCTAACTTGAGTGGCTGTGTAATTGTCTGCATAATCCAGGGCCTCAGAGCAGGGGAGGAATAACCCGGGCAGCACGGCCCAGATGAGCTTCCCTCACACGGTCGGAGAGAAGCAGCCATGAAAGTCAATGCTCATCTCAGACATAATAGGGAAGGGATGGGCAATGTCACTGCAATTACAGAGTGAAAATAGTGAAAAATCACTGCTCAGCTTCCCAGCGGTCCTGCACTTGCGCTCACAACCTTGCATATTTGAGCGACCATGCAAATAGGGAGATAAACGAACAAGCAAATAAGCTGAATGCAAACGATTCCCCAAGAAGACTAAGGGATGGACAGAGAAATTCACTGTAATGCTATCTGACAAGAACACCCCTCCCTTTCTCACACACACACACACACACACTTGATACTATTCACAATTGCACTTACGTAACTAGACATTGCATTTACACATACTTCTTTGGCACTCTCACACACTTCACCTTCTTTAGTTTGACGACTGCCTCCTGGGACTCTGAGTCCTTGGTGATCTCAAAGAGATTCATGCCGTCTCCATCCAAGATGCGATAATCCACTAGTCCATTCTCTGCCAAATCGAGATCTCTGGCCTTCAATCGACCCACCTCCTCACCGGGAACCTTGTCCTCCGAGACCGCCATGGCATAAACACCTGTGAAGAAGGAGAGTGAGTCTCAGGAGCTCTCGGAAAACGGGGGTGGGGGTAAGGGGTTATATGGTTTATAATATCTCTGAGTCACAAGCACAGAAAAATCATGATCACACTGCCCACCCGGGATTGGAGAGCCGGTTCTCTGCATGATACCACTGCTACCTTCAGCTAGCTGCCTGGCACCTGTGAGCTCTTAGCTGGTGAAAACAGCAGTGCATGTGTGAAATTTATATTTGTGCGCTCGAGTGCGCCTGTATGCGTATGTGGGTGGGAGTATGAAGACTATAACAGACACCTGCCTGAGGCTGGAGCTCGCAGAAGGACCATATGGCTCCACTCCCTGTCTGCTGAGAGCCAAAGGCTTCAGCTACATTTATAAATATAACTCCCACATGGGGAGGAAGTCCTCGCAAAGAAAGGCCAGGGTGTGCAAAGAGGTCTGCTTTTTCAATCAGACCCTCGAAAGACCAAAAAACATCTACACGTTTTTTTTAGTAGCTAAGTTTGCAGCGAGTCATGTGTCAAAGTCTGTTTCGGATAGGGCAAACAACTCTGGGAATCAAGCCTAAAAGAGACAGCCCACTGCTCAAACTACATTTTTTCGGAGTGAGCAGAGCCACGTTTAATATCTAAAGCTCAGATTCTCACCTGTGCTCTGAGCTGTCCACATAAAAAAAATCTATCTTGCTTCTGAAATGTTCAATCATGCAGTTGGCTAAAAAACTATCGGTGCGGTAGATTTAAGGATATGCTGGCCTAAGCTACTCATTGTGGGCAATAACCTTGTAATGTACAGTTTATTTTGGTCCATGAATAACGGTTTCAACCAGCACCAAAAACAGGGCTTGTGTAGGAGCTGGAGCGCTGGGACCATGCTGCATTCTGCTTGAGTCAGGGAAATGCTTGAAGGCCCTTTGCTACCAAGCCTGAGGCTCAGAGAGCACAAAAAAGCAAAAGCTCAGAGGAGATTTATAGGGCCGATTTCTGTAACAAAAGACAGATAAAATCTATGTGCTTAGTGTGCAGTTTAATGTCACCACGGCAACACATGAGCACTAGCTCACACTAGCCCATTCCTGCTTTCTTCTGTATACGCTAACACGGTAAATATTTCATCCAGCCTTTCACGCTCGAGAGACTTGATGTCACCGTGCTCGTGCTGAACATTTAAAGAACATTTGAATAATTAAGTTGTGATATTTTCGTGTTAACATCTGTAGCTCATATTAGCAGATTCTGACTTGGTCCCTGAGGGCTTGTCAATGTTAATATGTGGTTCGAGGATTGAAGTGTGGAGAAGAAAAAGCTGTACACTGGCTAAAAGCAAACTCTCCTCCCTTGGCGCATGCATAGCAGAGGTCAGAGTAATGTTGTGTGTAGCCAGCCAAAGAGCAAGGCATGGTCACAGTGACAATAATAAAACCTGACAAGGATAGAGGAGGACAAAAATGATGGATGGAGGAGAGATGGAGATAGGAAAAGAGAGAAAAAGGGAAAATTCACAGCTGGAAGAATAAATTCTCTCACCCTGAGCGAACTTCGGAGGGTTGTCATTGACATCAGTCAGGGTGATTTTAACCTGTGTGGTTCCTGACAGACCACCCATGTGTCCACCCATGTCCTTGGCCTGGATGACGACATCGTATTCCTGCCTGGCCTCCCTGTCCATGTTGGGAAGAGCTGTTCGAATTATTCCTATAGACACACACATGAACAGAAGAGGAAGCAAGACCATTCATTTCTGACTGTCTGTTCATTGATTGATTGATTGATTGTATGTTTCATTAACATTTATAAAAGTCATTCAAATATTGTTATTTCGAAGTAAAAACCCCCTCAGAACTGGCACGGAAGGCGCCAATTACATGATTTAATATTTCCGTGAATTAGAGGCACATTTCAAACATTTTCAATGCTCAATAAACCTATAGGCTAATTCAGTGGAAGCATTTAGTTTGCATGTATACATTATTGCCAATACAACAATCAGTTCAATTAAAAGTTAAATTCAGTTGCATGATTATATTCTGTTATTTGATTTGACTGGCATTATTCATACAACTAATCTGTCAAAATGCATACATTTGCATGGAATTAGTGATTTGGCATTGCAAATGTATGATACAGTATCTTATTAAGAAATCATTACAATGACAGAAGATATATTTTACACATTTTGTGTGAACCAAATTAGCAAATGTGTTTTGCTTAATATATTTAATATTCATCAAGTCTTCTCACTGTTCATCCTGTAACCTCTTCTACATCTACTGCCGTTTGTGCGCCATAAACAGGGAGCTATTATACAGTAGGGCAACTGACCTTGGTCTTACACTTCAGGATAAGGCTGTAGCAATAAACTCTAGCTTTCAAATGACATGTACTCTTTCAGTCATCTTTCAGACCAGAAAAAAACATGTGACTATTTTGCTCATTCTTGAGGTTCTTGAATCGTTTAACACAAATTCGCTGTCAATAGCCACACAATGTTTTTTTTTAGTACCACACAGATGAGCAGTGCTGAACAGGATTGAGTAAACATCCAGCTTTAGTTTATTAGCAGCATCTGCTACATCTCTTCTGACTGCTGTAGGGGTTTCCACTGCCACTGGGACACTGTAGGACTAATGTGACCACTGGTTAATTTAGCTCAGAGAACGCAAGGTGCTCTCATGAAGCGTGAAAGGACTACCCTCTTCATTCCCAATCCTCATACCTTGGTAATTGAATTGAAGCCAAACATGACTTGAAATTGCACATGATGCACATTTGAATGCATGGCTGGCTCCACAAAACTAACAGAACCAGTGAAAATATCATTACTGACGTCTGTACCTGTTTGTGGCTCCACAGAAAAGTAAGGCTGGCCCTGCAGGATGCTGTAGACCAGCCTGGCGCTGTTGCCATATGTGGGGTCATCGGCATCTGTAGCTGTGACCTTTATCACTGAAGTACCTGAAGAGAAAACCATGATAGAGATCGCTTTTGGATATTGCACAGATCTCACAGTCTAAGATACACCTCTCATCGACATTCACAACAAAGATAAGAAAGAGAACAGCAACTTGGCTACATCTCAGGTTATAAATTTGATCCTGAATAACCTTTCTTAAAAGCAACAAGAGCATTTCAGAGTCTAAAGCTAGACGATACAAACCGTTGCCTCAGGGTTTGTGCATGCAATGGTTTGCCTTCAGCCAGGCTTATTTCCATGAAATCTGATTCTGTTTACACACTACAGTCAATTTACCAAGCGTGATTACCAACTTGTCTAAAAGTATAAGGAATTGACCTGGACAAAACTAGCCTTTCGAGGTTCCCAGTAGTATTATGTGAACTGTGAACAGGGGGTATCGGGGTAACAGATCGTTACCCCATGACAGGAGAGCATTACTGATGATGTATTGCACAGTGCAAATGCAGTAAACACAAACACATGCACACAAACAAAAGCAAGCGCACACACCCAGACAAGTCAGCAGTCACAAAACAACAGTTGCAACAAGAGTACCGACTCACTTTCTGAGAGTCAGATTTCAGCTCTTTTGAATAATGCATGAGGAACAAGCTGTCAGGCGTGGGCTCATAGAGAAAGAGAAGAAGCTGACAAATATGCTTTTCCAGAGGCTTGCACTCACCAACATTGGACATCTCAGCCACTCGCGCATAGTAAGGGCCATGCAGGAACTCTGGTGGATTGTCATTGATGTCCTGCACCTTGACAATGAACTCTGAGGGAGGCTCTAGGGGTTTGTTGGTGTCTCGATCCACAGCTTGGGCGGTCAGGGTGTACTGGGCCTGTTCTTCTCTGTCTAGTGTCTTTGTGGCATGAATGTTGCCCGTTTTGTCATCGATGACAAAAATAGTGCCTGCTCCCTCCCCTGAAAGGATGTATTTAATGTTTCCATCTCCTGAATCTACATCCGAATGAAGCTGGAAGAAGAGAAAGAGCATGTGAGTGAGAGGTTTCCATCAGCAACGAGCAGGTCAAAAAAGAACGCTGACTCAAAGTAGAAAGCTTTTTGGCTGGTCTTCAGCGATCCATGGTAGCATCTCCTCTAGAGTGTCACATTAACACACTCATATCTTACAGTAATATCCACCCTGATGGCCAACTGCATTGACAGTGAAGTCATGAGGGAAACATCCCTTTCCTAAACGCGAGTCAACATTACTCTCGAGCGAACTTCATTGTTATATATATATATATATATGTTTATATAAATGCAAATGAACCTCATTTTCGTAATATATGACTGTTTATATGTTGCAAGCAAAGTGTATCAAGCTGATGCGAATCAAGGGATGTTGATTATGCTGGTTAAAATTAAATTAAACTCCTGACACAGAATATCCCCACTCAATAAGTCTAAGCCTCCACTTGGGTTCAGGTGGGAATTTTTAGGCCAACGTGCTGCAGGTTCGCCATGTAACTATCGGGCAGGCCCATAAATCGTCCATTTCCCCTATGCAAGAACCATAGGGGACTGCACCGTTATTAAAAAGGAAATCCAATTTATAACCTTTAATCAAGTGGGCCACTGATTGCTTTTGTGGAACAAATGGAGGATATTGCAAGGACTCTGTCTGTAATGAAAACCCCAATGACTTTCATTCACAGCATAACCTTAAGAGAAAAGTAGAGGGGGAGGGAGATGGTGAATGGATGTAGAGAAATTGATGTAGAAGTTCCTTGTTTCTACTTACCCGCCCTACTAAGACGGGATCTGGGCCTGTGTACTCCTCAATGACAAAGAACTGGTTCCAGACCCAGCCTCGTTTGGAGCGGTGAAGCACCTGGCCCTCTTTGCCTCTCTCCCTGTGTCTGTGCAAAGAAAGATGGCGGTGGTGGCCGCGCTCCCATGGCCCTGAGCCCCTGTGTGTCGATGCCGCTGCAGCACTCCATAATGCAGCCCCCAAACACAAGAAGAACACCTGCAGTCTCAGTCCCTCCCACATCCTGCCCACACTGTCCAGTTCCTCTGGGCCTTCCTGTTCACACCCCTCCTGTGGGTATCAAGGTCCAGACAGAATCCTTGAAATGGTATCCGCTGGATGGTGTGGTCTCTAAATGGGTGGAGGGGGACAGGAGGAGACCTCACTGGATTTGGCTTCTGAGATTCATCACAAAGTCATACTTTTCCACTCGTTCTTCCTCTCTGATTCTGAATAAAAAGAAGAAGAAGAAGAAAAAATAAAAGATAATTAGTCACACGAGTAAAAAGGTTTAATTGTCTGAATACAACCTGAAAATACACAGGATAATGACGCAAAAGACGATTCTGCAATATTACTAGGTCAACAATTAAATAATTGATCATGTGGGGAAAATATTTGTAAAGGTCAGATGTTGTTGTCAGATGTTCTTTGACATTGTATTCAGAGTATTACATCATTCAGAACAGTAAAGGGTCTAAATTTGTTTGGTTCCACTGACACTATTTTGAACAGGAGCGCGTCACAAAAATTTACCGAAACGCAGTAAAAAAAGACATAATACAAAAAGCTGGCGAGTCAGGAGATGTATCTTTGTGACACCGACTCAGAAAACACTAAACAATTTAAATATCTTCCTACTATTTTCCTCTGACATATTCGTGGTAATTAGGCTACTTTTGCTGATGCTGTGACAAACTTTAGTCTACTGCGTGTATTTGAATGCAGAACTCTTCAACTGCGCTGATCAGCCCGGTCGCACAAGTTTTTTTCGTGATGCGGGAACGATTCTTACTCGACTTTCGTGAATCCACCACGAATTGA
>JAUMHQ010000059.1:16298287-16314720 GCA_032361165.1 Enteromius paludinosus
ACGCATTACAATTTTGAATCAGTAATATTGTAATGTAAGGAATTACTTTTAAATAACAGTAACAAGTAATATATAATGTTTTACAGTTTGGAAGTAACTTGCACAACACTGAACACAGATACTGTTAGTATCTGAAATTCATGTTAGTATTTAAATTCAGGTTTTATTTAAATTGTTATGCTTACATCATTTGTAATGAAAATTTGTAATGAGTTCATTAAATTTGAAAATGGTGCTCTTAATCTTGGACCCCGCTGTATATAAAACTTGGCTATGCAATGTGGCTTTTGTCAGACCACACTGGAGTCAAGTTAAATTGACTGTGTTGAAATGTATTAATTCATTTTGTAACAGTGTACCATGAATTAATTAAGCATCAGAGGTTGTGAGCTCATTTGTGCCTATTCAATTAGACATTACACAGTCAGCGGTCTACCAGCAAACCATTGTTGTGTGGTAAGCTATTCTCTACGTTGCAGGATTTAAACCACAAGGTCTATAGGTCTCATAGCTGCTTATTTGAAAATGCAATGAAAAAAGAAGTTTATATTCATTTCCACATGATCAGACACATAATAAAGATCACAAAATGAAAATAAATACATTTTCTATAATCCAAAGGCTTAAGGGTCAGTAAGATTTCAGCAAGAAAAAAGAATCCTTTTATTATGCAACAATGCCTTTAATTGATAATACATGACATTAAAGTCACATAAAATTGCTAAATATTTCAATTTCAAATAAATGCTGAGCCTTTGATGTTAAGAAGCACAGTTGTTATTCACTAACAATAAGAAATGTATTTTGAGAATCAAATCATTAACCATTAGCTTAATTACATTAATTAATATAGAGAATTAGATAATGTCTCATAAAATTCCCAAAATAAATATCACACAAGGCCTGTCAATGCCATCCTTTTCCAGATATGTATCCTTTGTAAAGACCTCTCATGTTACCCATCCCATAATTAACCACGTGAGGTGTTGGGTGAAAGTCTATAAAGTTCGTTCATCGCTCTCTGTCTGGGTGTAGGCGGACGTGGTATGGGAGACTGGCCCACCGGATATTTTCTCATCCACTAACAACTTTTAGCTCTGACAACGGCCATGTTAGCCCACTGCACCCACCCACACACACACACACACACACACACATGCAGCACCATCCTTACCCTAATCATAGAAAGTCAAATCCTCACTTCACACACATACGGACGAGCGGTTTGTGAGAAAGTGAGAAAGACGGGTGGATAACTAAACCTAAACCTAATCATTTGCCAGTCTGCAAAGCAAAACCCATAAATATTTCCCAAATAAAGTGCATCCAGTAGAGAACTAGGAAAGTGGGTACCCTAACTCAAGCAGACCTCTGTACTGTCAGGCCCTGATTACATTATATTGCTTCACGCTCATCTCAGTCTTGGCTGTAAATTGGCATCGGTGCTAGAGAAAGAAGACATTCTATCCCCTCCTTTCATCATTGACCGGCCACCAAAATGTCAGGATGCACTGCTACTTGGAGTGGTTTTACAACCTCTAAACTCTTACTCTCGAGGGTACTTTGTGTGAGCATTGGGAATCCAGAGTATTTAGGCTGATCAAAATGTTTTTTTTTTTCCTTTTTCTCTTTTATTTTTATTTTTAAAAACTCTCTAATGCACTTAGACTGTGTTCACAAGGTGCAGAAAGCAATAAAATTACAGCATTGCAAAAAAAAGTATTTTGTCACTTAATTTCCAATAATTGGGGGTCCGGGGTGGTACGGTTTGAAGTCTGCACATTACTGATTGATCAGTATAATTTTTGTAAAGCAAAATGAATAAATGCATTATTCAAAAGCATAGTATTAATTTAACTTCAAATTAAGAGGTTAATTTTGTACTAAATGTTCATTGTCTCTCACTCATTAACATTTACAGGTATATGACTGTACATAACAGCTTTGTAATGTGCTTTAAGCACAATAGAGTATGCAAATGCATTTTTATGGCACTATATGCATGTTGTTATAAGCCATTTTATACAATATGAAGCAGAAGGCCCCTGGCTTCATCTCTCTCTTTCCACCAAAGGATCTGAAAAAAGGTTGAAGACCCCTGTCCTACAACCCACAGCATTCTTTTTAGAAAAGCTTCCAGCCTTTTCTTAGTCATCGGGGGTAAATGTTCTTTGTCTCGAACACCAAACCACTTGATGATTTACAAAAACACAGAGAAATTACAGTAAATATCCTAACCACAGAGTAAGTTGTTTTGGTCCTTACTGAAACATTGGTATAACAAACCAAATGCAGAGTCACTCAGAGATAGCAAGTGATTTACCAACCCTGCAACGTCTGTAAAAGTGATAGGTTATTTATCACGCACTCTTATCGGCCAGACGTCTAAGTGTGTCTCTGCTGAGGGGATTCAGGCCTTAGCATCTTAAAACACATTTGATGGAGGAAAAAAAATGCAGATATTGTATTTTAAGAGCAGCGGTATTTGTGTGTCTCTGGAACAAAGAACTGCTAGCGTGTAGTGTTACGACTAATGGAGGGCAAGGGAAGAAAACGCCTCAGTGTTTTGGAACCACAAATGATCACCCTGCCTCACAGCCTATAATTACTAGTTTAGTGGGATAAATTCAGTGGAATATATTACACAAGCCTTAAACTAAATATTGAATTCTGCACAATGAAATGCCAAGACCTTAATCATAATGCTGAGTTACGGATTCAGCTGCCACTGCGAGAGCCTTGGGATGAGATGCAGCAACTGCAAAATCTGAAAGGCACTGGAAGTATTCCTCTGACCCAACTAGTATAAAGATATAAAACAAATAAACGGATGAGCGGGTAAGTGAATAGATTTCGAAATCCTTAGAAGACATGTCAAACTGGATCCAGAAGCTCTGTCATGGCCTATTGCAAGCATTCAGAAGTCTGAGAAGAATCTAATTTCCTATCAAATTTTCTCACAGCGGAAGGATCGAGAAAAGGAAACAGAGAGCGAAAGGAAGGAAGGGTTATGAAATGACACTTGAAATCAAACAGAAGTGAAGCTATTTCTGTAGAAGACTGAGACCTGAGTGAAAGACAGTTATTCTGTTCTTTGCGCAGTATTTTCAGTTAACAGCCACTTACCCTGTTGGTTTCTGAATTTTAGCCGCTATTGCTAAACGAAAGTAGAAAATTACAGCAATTCAGCTGCAAGCACACTCTGCTTCTCTGGATCTCCAACCACAAACTTAAATCTAATGAAAAGTGGCTTGAGAGCAAACTCTAATGTGAAAATGGTGTGGTCAGCTCTACTCAATTTTTCACTCATTTTTTTTCTTTTACTCTCTGTAATATTCACTGATGTAGGACTGGGCAAAAGCACACCTGGGTAAAAATGGTGTAAAGCAATAGAGATGATTCATCTATATGTATATTTGATACAGTATATGCTACTGGCTGCTTGGATCCTTAGCTAACATCCTTAACACACATACACATTTAATATTACACTAAAGTGCTTCTTGCGCTAGGAAATGTGCCATTGATTACATAGATTTCCTTTTTTTATTCTCCTGTATATGTTTCCCCTACCAAGAGTCAGTTCTGAGATATTATTTTGCCATTACCCACATACAGGCTTGCTATTTAGCTGTCAAAGTGAAATATAGATTACAAAGATGCTGTGTAGCAATTTCTCATGATGCATTGTGACAATTAGATTGTATACATATTTTCTCATTTCTCATCTAAAAATCATTCGGGATTTTGGTGACACCAAAGGATGAAAAAAAAAAAAAAAGCACCACCAAAGAAAAGTGCTGTCCCTTGGAGTGCATTTTTCTTTTACACTAATAACAGAACTTGCGAGTTTATATATTTCACCATACAATACACAGTGAAATCAACATGACTCTGTTTAGGCTTAATGAATGATGAGATTACAAATTGGATTTGCTATAGAGCTAATAGTTAGTTTGCTACTTATAAACAGACACTTTCAAGATCTACATCAATTGAATAAAGGAGCATGTCACACAAACTAGGAATTGCTGTATAATAAACTGTAAAAAACAGTAAATAGACATTCCCAGAAATCCCTGTTTGACACACCACATTTGTTTATATTTTATATAAATATTTTCTTTCATCCTTAATTGTCCACTTTTGATAAATAACTTATAATTAAATACAGGCACCATTATGCCATCTCGTAATACCTGAAGCATTTTTACAGTGAATTTCTAGCAACCACAGCTGTCATGTTTTCCCCTAAAGCTAACACAATATGTGTACTGTATGTAGTAACATTGTCACTCGCACACTCATGCACTCTACTTTGTTTTTCTAAAGTATATACTAACATGGTGATTCATTTAAAATGATACAGTAGTGCCTCTTGCTTTACTATGCAACTCCAGTTGAATATTTTTAATGGTCTGTTATGATTGTACATTTGAATATATTCTCCTTTTTTATATTTCAAGAGCTTCCTGAAAGAGATCTCAAGTGCTGCCTGCTGGTTTGGTGACTGGCTTTTACGGATTTGTTGAAGAAACTTGGGTTCTACCCTGGTGTATATTGAGGGGAGGCATATCAACAGCATCTAATAAGTGGTTCCACTTGATTTTGATAGTCCGAATTACTCAACAAACTATCATTAAAGTATTCTTTACATTATGGTTTGGGTAAGGATTAGTAAAATCAGCTGACATGTACTTGAAAAGTTACATAGTCAGTGGAAAAATGTTACTTTTAGTCAGAAGAATGTTTAAAGTGGACTATTAAAATAATGTGTTACTTTTTTAACATTCATTCTACTGCCTTAATGGATACACAGCAGACCAAACCGTATGTCTGGAATCCATATAACAGCGGTATACCTCAGACCTTAGCCTGGATAAACAGAGATAAGTGTTTTTTGTTTTTTTTATTGAATAAAATAAATCACACCATTCAGCACATAGTATCGATTTGAAGTAGAAACGGTACCATAAGGCATTCATGTCAAAAAATAATGACAGGACATACAGATTATCCTGCCCTTGACTCTTTCCATTGGTCAAAGTACAATGGCTGACTTAAGCTGTGTCTGGAGAATATTTACAGGCAAAATCCAGTAATTTCAGTGGATATCCTGAGAATTCTGCATGAAGGCAAGATTTCCCTACACAGACTTAGTCACCAATAGAAAAGCTGTTTGGTTTGAAAGTTACTTCTGTGTCAACTTACTTCATAAAATATTATATTGACAACAGAAAATGGACCTGCTAATGTCACCGCGCCTTTGCCTCTTAATATTTAGCAGGGAATGAAACAAAAATATCATAGGAGCACTGAAACAATTACACATTTCACCTTTAAGTAGGCTTGCTTCACCACAAACAGTGCAACTTTCCCTCTACTGTAGCTCTTTATTTTCAAAGCCATTGAGTCTTTTTTTAGATTAGATTAGATTCAACTTTATTGTCATTACACATGTACAAGTACAAGGCAACGAAATGTGCAATTAGCAGCAAGTGCAGGATACAGGTATAAGTTATAAGTGCGCTTATAGCAGATATGTACGAGCAGAAACTGGATAATATTTTTCAGTTGGATGTACAGTGATATGAACATAATATACAGTTTGTATTAACTACAATCAGGAATTACAAGCAGATGCACATAATGTACAGTACAAGTTGCTATAGTAATCATGAATATGCATTTACTATATCAGGGTTTGACATGCATAAAAATAAAAATGTATCATCAGAAATTTACAAATGTACATGGATATGTATGTGTAAGTGGTGTAAAGTAAAGTAAAGTGTGTAAAGGTTGCTCCTCTCTTTCGACTTCTCCATCTTCACTTTTTCCTCAGGCACTTAGAGATCAACTCTCAAGACACAAAGATGTAAATTCCTCTACATCACAGAGAGAGCTCATACTGTACAAACACACAAGGTCAAGTGTTTAGCGCTGTCAAAGTGCAATTTTACCTAAACAAAAGTGTGATGAAGGTTGTGAATATCACAGTTCCACAACTAAAAGTCAGGTATAAACGAATTGCTTTCAAACGACTATTTGAGGCATAGAAACTAGAAGCCTTTTAAAAAGTGGCAATGTAACAGGAAGTCATAACCTCTAAACACTACACATGCTCTTGATGGACCTGGGAATTGAGATGCGTATCTATTCACTTCAAAGTTCTGCCATCAAAGCCTTTCCCGATGCTGTCACGGAGAAAAGAGCTTTTTGGTTTCTCATTACCCAGCAGTACTTCCCCTGGTCAGCGATTGTGCTCACAGGGCGAAACCTGACTCTTAATTGCCGTTCAATTACAGAGACTAATCGGTGGAGGTGTTTCGCAAACAAAAATCCCTCAGCCTGGCTCACTGCAGTGCATGGCTAAAGAGCTGATTTGTATTCTAAAAAGGTGACTAATGCTCATGCCTCTTTTCTCCTTTCCTGCCTCCCGCACTTCCTCTGAGAGGTCTGGATTATGAATATGCTAACAGTTGTGGCCAGGGTTCTTAGTTATGGAGGTGAGGGGAAGCCTTTGCTTTTGCCGCCTTTGAGATGTTGATGCTGCTGCCCCCGCCACGCTCCATGTTAGTGGAAAACCACAGTTACTAACAGCGAGTGAGCGATGCTGGTGGAGTCTTGTAAATGGGACTACAAAGATGAACGCCCTTACACTTTCTCATGATGTTATTTCAGAAGAGCCCAAGGCTCCGCCACTGTCTGTTCTGCAGCACGTGCCCTTGGAGAAGAGAACCGAGTATCACCTTACTAGGGCAAACAAGGCTCAGCACTCTACTTATATTACCTAGAACAACATGAAGGTTAGACGCCTAAAGGCAACAGTGTGTGCCTTGTATTCCCTGCATGCCTCGATTATCCACTCTACGAGGCATATTCGTTTCCAATAGAACATCAACTTCTGTCCGACAAGTCAAACACAGCCAAATGTCCTGAAAACAAACCATTCCTAGCGCTCATTACAATGTGAGGGTCATTGGTGTGGCCCTATAAGCAGGTGTGGCTACATTTGGCGTAGTGTATAGTGTAGGCGCTCAACCAAGCTTTCGAAACTCATTACAGCTTTAGCCATAATTATTAACCATGAGAATCAGCTTTTGCACATGCCTGGTAATGATAATTCCTCTCATTATTCATCTCCGCTAACACATTATCCTCCTGTTTATTCATGCTAGCACAAATATGGGTGTATTAATAACAATCTGTAAATCCTCCCAGCCAGTCTGGGTGCTTTTTCCTGCCATAACCCCCACAAAAAACTCATTAAATAATAACAAAACTGAATACAGCAATAAGACTGTGTTAATTTTCATGAATAGAATGTTTAAATACACTGAAAAATGAATCACTTCCTCCTGCGAGTATTGTAGATGATGACATAGAAATTGAAGGCGATACATGAATAATATTTGAGCAATTATTAAGGAAATTGAGAACAACTAAACAAAAGTTGGCGGATAATCAGTTCAAGGAGTCGTGCACGACAGTAATAAATGGAGTCACTGGCATCTACGGAAAAAAACCCATGCATGACTGACTTTTAAATATTCAGCCATGAATGATGATTCCTGAGTTCTATAGCCTCTCAATTGACTTCTTGGATGTCATTTAACATGGTTTCTAATTATTTAGGATAATTGTTCCGTTCTTCTTTTTCCCCTCTTTACACATCAATAACATCCTAATTATGTCTTCAGTTATTATGCTATTCCAATAAGCACTTCATAGCTTCACTGTATATCTAAGAATACTAATGACTACGTTATAAAAACACTGACTAACGACAGCTGCATCTCCTCAGAGCTTCAATCACCCGCAAGACACTTCATCCATTATTAAAATGTACAAGGCTAATAAAGGTCCTGTGTCTTCTCCTTTGTCTCACGCACAAGGCCGCAGAATATTTCTGTCAGTGTGGAAGACGCGCTTGCATATTTTTCTTTTAGCAGCTATGTTACAAAGAGGTGAATGGTGAGGCGCTGCCAAAGCCTCTCATTCCCAAACCTTTTCATTTCCTGGAAAACGGAGGACTAGTCAGGGTTTTCAGACAGCCCCGTCCCGGAGGATCCGGGGAGCAGGAAACTGTGGTGTCTGGAATTGATTTCAGGCAAAGGGAAAATAAAATACTTGGGATTCCTGAGGTTTGGGGGACAGCAGGCGAAAAGTCGTGGATACCAACAATGCTATGTAGGGAGACAGCGGAGTGAGCGAGATATTAGACTATTCTGCTACTGCGACAAACTTTAGGGAGCCATTTTTAAGTCCCGCAGCCCAGGCAACTTATCATATCATGCAGCCTTCACTCTTTAAAGTCACTAGGTATATTTCAATAATGCCCCCCTTCTGAATTTCCATGTAGGTTGTTTATTTTTTAAAACCAGTCTTTTTAGCACTTGCATCTGCAAGCGTCTTTCTTGCTGAAGCCACTTGACTGACAGCTTTATTGTTTGACTTTTTCAGAGATGATTGAAAAGCAAATGGTGCATTGATAAACATCACTCGATTTTTAATACCTTTTCACCAAGCGTCTCCTTTGAGGAGAGGTTAATTCATTGAATTGGTAAACAGAGAAATTAAACCTCAGTGAAATTTCAATAGTGTGCACAACCGAAAAGGAGAGAGGCTGAAAATGATTATCCAGCTGCTCTGGCATAGAACTGCATTCAACTGAGAATGAAATGGAGGCATGTGTGTCACATTAAGGCAAACACTATATAATAGTCTAAAGCTAAAACGAATCCAGTCCCACAATAGATTGGATATATATTCCAGTTTTTAGAGAATGAGTGCAAATTGATTAGCTTCGTTTGCTCATTTGCACAGACTGTACAGGACATAAAGCTATACAACAGTTTGCTCCGGTCCTTGAATCTGATTGGCTGAAAGTTCTTTTCAACCATGAACTACTCCCTAACATCACCATGGGAATGTATGTTTACTCTGATCAATAAATATACAGATGAAATGCATGGAATGGAAGACTTTGAAATTGTCCTGGAAAGTTTTCTCTGCTGGGATTAGGGCTATCAAACATAGCAAAAAATACAAAGCAACATTTTAAACTCACAATTTCATAGCTACCGAACAGATCTCATTCATGGGTGCGGGCAGCAGAACTGAAACTGTCTCTATGGTTGTTAAACAAACACAGAAGACGTCAAGGTGATGAGCAAGACGAAGCGAAGAGGAAGGGAGGGTTGAGGGTAAACAACACAAGCAAAGGGAAATCAAAAGCAGATAACATAAAGCACTGCCAGAGAGCACTTCACTGCGTCCAATTTCCTCTTATCAATGATGAAGACATAGACTCATTTGAACACAAGGCTGTGACTCTGAACCTATATCCCTAATCCCTTCACAGAGAGGTGTATCGTGGGGGGCAGGGACGTCAAAAATGATGGCACTTCTAGACCGAGCAAACATTTTAAACTCCTAATACCAGGAAAAAGAAAGCGAACCAGCTAACAAAAACAACAATAACGGCAGAAACTGCAGAGTCTGAATTTTTGTCCTGGAAAAAATAAAAAAAATATTAAGCCGCTTTTGGACCATTTCTAAAGGCATTAGAGAGAATGCATCTGTCTCTCAACACAAGCAATTTGAAGCTCAAGCTTCCTCTTACTATGGCTTAGAGACCTTGAGAGGTGGTTAAAACAAGGAGATTCCTGTCCTCAATCCTCTGACCCAATCCGCCCTTGTCATGCACCGCTGACTCAACAGAGATACTCTGTCTTCCTTAAAACATCTTGTGACAACTACCTACTAGCAGGACCCCTTTGAGACGGCCTCAAACGACAGATTAGGTGAAAATGATTCAAAATGGGAAAAGGCAGTGATATAATAACACAGAACCTTGGACCTGTGGATCAGCAGGGAGTAAACAAAGGAAAATGTAGTCGGGGGAACACAATCACACTTGTTATCAGTCTTCTCAGGACCTTTCTTTGTTGAAAGCAGGGGTTATAAATGAACACTAACTTTCCCATCTGCAACTGATATGTCTGTCATTAAATGATATCCTCATATATCTTTAACTGCACAGCTTCATGTTAATGAGTCATATTCCAGAATCAATTTGAAAAAGCTCTTGTCTGTCAGGGCCACTATTCAGGAAGTTTGATTAAATGATTAGGGACACTTCTGAGTACTTGAATCTACAAAATGAAATTAAAACTTCATCTGTATTAGATATTCATACTGTAAAAGTTTGGTCATTACTGCTTTATTTTTGGAAAAGGTTATTGGACTGGCTAGCTAGGATTTAAAAGGTTAAACAACTTTAAACGTAAAAGTAAAAAGAAATAATTTGTTTTCAAAGTACAAAAAGTTCAACTACTGACAAGTGTAGTAATGGGTAATAAACCTTTTTCATATGATTATGTAGAAATCTTGAAATTAATTAGAAAATTAATTAGATCTTTAAACTGTGACTCTGCTGCCCTGGCAGAGATGTGCTTCTCTTCCACTTCTCATTATTTTGGGAAAATCTCAAAGGTAATGACAGCAGTAATAATAATAGGGATACATTTAGATTTTTAAATAACCTGGACACATAAATACCAAGACAATGAAAGTATTATTTTTAAAAGTTCTTTAAATAAATTGTATTATAGATTTATTTAAAAGCCTGCATATTATACCTTATCAAACACAAATAAAATCAACCATTTAAAAGAACAAAATATCTCTTTATAACAACAGAAATTGTCCATAGCAAGCAATTCACAGGAGTTTTTCCACTATTTACATTTTCAAATTGCATTATGGGACCTTGATCTCTGCTCTGGCAATGTTTTTTGACCATAATGGAGGTATAAGTAGCGCAGAATTCAATCCAGCTGTTTCAGCAGTAAGTGATTTTTATGGAAAATGCAGTGACAGTTTGGCACATCTAAAGTTAATGTATCCTCTCCACTGTGTCTGTCAATTACTGGTTGTAAACCACCAACAAAGTTGGATCCACTTAATTACTCGATGGAAATTTCAAATATGTAATTGTAGTTACAAATACATGTAATTTTAAAGCTTTTAAAAGAATGGTTGAGTGATATTATCACTGTTCTTTAATAGCATAAGCAGTCGTAACACAGTCACGACAATATCAAATCCACATCAAATGCTAATTCATGTCACATATCTGTTGTACCAATTCGAATAACCTTTAAATCGCAAGGCAGAGGACATCGCCTTATCATCAGGTCTCTTCTGTTCAGGAGTATCTCTCCCAACCAATCCTTCACTGAATTGAGCATTACTGCCTGTAAATCTCACCCAGTTCTTTTTTCACCTTTACATAATGACCTTTTCACACACATCCAGACTCACGTGAATGTGTCCCATGGGGCTTTCAAACGCCGGTTGACACAATTCACCATTTCAAGAGCAGCACAAAAGGCCGCTCGTCTGCCTGGTTGGTTCTGACCGGAGCTCCCAGGCCCCAGTGAACACCGTCACGCTTACTGTGCAGCAGAAGAAATTAAGAAGATAGTAATTTAGCAGGTATCAAAGGAAGCAGGGCAATCCTGTCTTTATTCTAGCAAGTTGGAAAATGAGATTGTTAATCCTCTGGCTTTTGCATTTGTTTTGTGTCTCTACGTTTGATTCCTGTGGGATTTATGAATCATTATAATCCAACGACAAGGGAGTTCTATTCACTTATTTGTCTGGGCCTTGCAGAATATATTTAGTGAACTGATATTCAGAAAATGCACTATTTTTTCATCACTCGTATAATATGTATAAGCCATACAGTACAATACTTTAATCACTTGTCAAAAACTTGAATTCTGAAGGTACCATTATAGACTATATTCTGCCAGAGCATCTGTTGTTTTTAGACTAACTGTTATGTTTCAAATTTGAGTGTACAAATTTGATCAAAGTGGCACAAATATCAGCAATTGCTTTGAACTGTAGCACTATATTGATTTGTCATTTTTGTATCTCAGTTTAATCAAAACTCTTGCTTACAATCAATAGTTCCAGTGGGTCTGAAAAACACCCGTGGCACATCAAAATCAAGGAAAATCCTTCCATGGGGATGAACTGGATGGATGGGAGGCTGCTTTATCTGTTCATAGCAATAAACCACAAATTGTTGGGAGACAATCCGTCTTCTACCATGGCAACAAGACAATAAATCTAGTCGTTTAACCTGCACGGCTTGAATTAAACTTATAATCTCTTTTTAAAAAGCAAAACGCTAAATGTTTTGTTTTCGATGCTTGATCCTTTGGTCAATGGTTAAAGACAACAGAATCATTATCATCTGCACTCCTCCGTAAATGTCACCACATTTATCCTACGCCGGGGTCAGGGGTTAGGCTCGGAGGGGGGCTAACTGCTGCAAATGTTGACATTAGCATCCAACTCCCAAGGCATTTGCTTAAATCGTCCATTTCTCATCTTTTTTTTGTTCTTTTTTCTCATGTTGTAAACGGGACAGGATTAGTGTCTGCTGACAATCATGACATATGGCAAAGCCAGGCTATAAGCCAAGATCAAAATCACACCATGCATTATTTCTAGATCGTGCTATAGCAAAAGAGTTTCATAAAACTGCAAGGTTGCTAAAACAAAAGTCGGTGCTCATTAATGCAAGTTTCTATGTGAGAGCGGTGTGCATCTCAACTGTGATGAGAGTTGTCACATTTTGATGCCATAAAATAATGGGAGGGGAACGCTTGCTTACACAGGAGTCATTTTCTGAACGTTGCTTTGAGCATGTGCATTCTTTAACCACCTGACATCTACATGCATCACACATCAATCAGTCAAATAATTCAATCAACAGCTACATCCTACCAGATGCTTGAGAAAAACCGAATCAAAATGTAGGCTGTGCTAACATCCAACGTTTGACAATACATTGTTATGCAGTTCGTTTGGGTTTTTTTGTACAGACCATATCCCAGCATTTATATCAGCAAATAAAATTGTAAATTATTTAAAAACACAAAAGAAACCAAATGCAATATCATGCACAAAAAACAATCCCAAAGCCAAAACCAGAAATTATTTTCTTATTCTCAAGTTAGATCTTCACACTCTCAAACGCCATTTATAAAAAGCCAGTCTATGAAAAGAACACAGCAATGTGAGAGTGAGAGCACACCAAGGAAAATGTCAGTCACGTAATGGCAGCAGTTCTCCCATGAATTCCACAGTCTGCATGTGTGTGAATGCTTCCGGCAAACCTTTCTTTTTTTGTTGTTGTAAGGGTTCCACAATGGCAGTTTGATTCACAAAGGTCATGCTGTGAAAAAAAAAAAGTAAAATTCTCTCCTGGCTACTGAAAAATAATTTGATTAAATGGACGGGTTAACCTATAAAGAAGCAAGTCGTATTACGCAAGTGCTGTGCCTAACAGAACCAGGGGAATATTTGTAAGGTCTTCTGTTTAGGTTTTTCTTTATATATAGGATAGGGAATTGGACTTGTAACCCAAAGGTCGCGGGTTCGAGTCCCAGGTCCGGCAGGGATTGTGGGTGGGGTTAGTGAATAACCAGCGCTCTCTTCACCTTCAATACCATGACTGAGGTCAGACCCTTGAACAAGGCACCGTTCCCCCAACTGCTCCCTGGGCGCCGCAGCAATGGCTGCCCACTGCTCCGGGTGTGTGTTCACGGTGTGTGTGTGTGTGTGTGTGTGGTTATTCACTTCCTAGTATGGGAATCCATACCTGACCACATGTCACGTCCTTTCCGTGTCCTTTCAAATATTTCTGATTAATACAGACTCATGCTTTGAACAATACAAAGTTATGACCTCAAAACATTTTTACTATAGTATCATCAGCTTGATACTGTGGAAGATCACTTTGCAGCACTTTCTTCACCCCTTTGCAGTAATATCATCACTTCTGTTTGTTGGCTTCTAAATTCATCCCTGTTTGTATCCTAAGGAATGAATGGAGCTACGCTAAATGCTAACGTAGTGGTGCAGCGCTAGTGCGATTAAGTGCACACACTGAGATGGGACAGATATGCATGAACTCGTCTAAGTTGAGGGAAAGAACGCTTTGGAACATGGAAAAACTGTGGGCTTTTTTTTTAATCTAGTAAACTCAACTCGTAGAGCGTATCACTTCCGATATTTATTTTCAGCCAAACAATGTAATAAAACATCTGGTTTGGATAACACTGAACACTCTTTAAATGGCACTCATTGAACGTTTTACTTTGAAAGAGTTGCAAAACATCTCAGAAGCAACATGAATATCAATTTGCAGAAATGCCGCCACATTCATGTATTTATTTTTTTATTAAAAAAGAAAAACATAAATACAAAACTACTCTTTCACAGATCTGTACATTCAGGTGCTACTTATCACAGGCGAGTGTGTTCAGCAAAACCTTTCTGACAAATGCATCACACACTAAGTGCTTGTTATGACAAACTGAAGAAACCCTCAGTCTTTCGGCCAATTATAGAAAAGAAAGTATTGAGAGAAACTCACTATAGCCTTCATCCTTACACGTCTCTACAAGCGAGAACAGTGGTTGAAGATGAAGAAAGGTTAAACTATTAAATGCTATATGCTCTGGGTCACAAATGGCTCCTGGCGACATATTGAATTTCATTTAGTGCTACACTAGCATCAAATCAACTTTGGGAACTCGCAGGCAGACTCACAGTCACTTCTCTGAACTCGCTGAATATCAATGATGGCCGCTGATCCTGTACAGTAATGAGAGAACATGAGAAATGGTCTCTCGGCAGGGAGTATTGGAGGAAGGGCACAGGGGAGTTTGAATTAACAGACATAGGAACTGTCAGGAAATATGACTGGCCTAACTAAAACTGTAAGCAGATGCTTTGTCTGAAAAATCGAATTCAAACTAGGTATTTTTAAAATTGACTTGTTGGTGGGTTGCCTGAATGACTAGATAACTAATCAACTCTATAATGAGGCTGGTTTCACGTTCATTTGACCCCAATGGAATGGTTTTCCTTTACATAAGATGCGTTTCAAAAACAGCTAGATGGAGCGCGGCGGATTGGAACAGAATGTGTTTTTAGATGTTGGACTTTTTTAAATACAGCTGTAGTGGTAAGGGGATGAATTTTAAGACTTCAAATTTTTTGAGAAGTTTTTATGAACTGTCTAACAGCTATCATGCTGTCTAGGACACCACACTGTCTGCATGCTAATTACCGAATAAGAAAACCTTTTAACTAATTGGTTGTTGACTAAACCTTTGGTTTTCAAAGCCCCTCATTTACAATGTTCTTTGGAGACACCCTTCTTGAAATATAAAAGCAGCCATATTTTTATGAATATGTGTCAAATAGTATCTGGAAAATATTTGCATTATATGAAGTTAGACATTATTTTCTCTTTCTCCTACCACGTTTATTTTATTATCATTTTTATTTTTATTTATTTATTTTTTAGAGCCCTTTAGGCTGGATCATTATGTTATTTTTGTCTTTTTTTTTTGTAAATCTCTTTATGTTACCATGTCTACAGCTTAAATGAAATGTTGTTTTTATTAGATTTGGACTCATATATCTAAAGCTTTGATACAGATGTTTGTCTAGACTTGCAAATTCAAGTAGAAAGAAATCTGCCAGCACATATATCCAATCACAGCCCATTGAGTTTTGCTGTTCCCCAGCTGCAAGACTGCAAATCTTAAGGCATGAGAAGGGTAATTAACAGCCTAGTCGTGAAGCCTGGCAGAGCAAGTTATCCTCGTAATTACAGCGAGTAGGACCGATCAGCCGCCTGCTTTAAAAAAAAAAAAAAAAATGCTCCAATGCTCCTTCACATCAACATGAAGACCTGCCAAAAAATAACTGAGGAATGCATTTCAAATAGAGGTATCTCTTTTACTAAGCAAGGATGTACTTACTGTATGTGTGCATTTGACGGCTCTGTATGGATTTGCTGTATTTTTAATATAAAATACCTTATGTGGTACGGCCCAATCTCAGCGAATCAGGACAAAGGATGAATCTGGGTTTGGGCAAACATGGAGCACGGGCGGACAGATTAGACTTGTTTACAGGGTAAATATGCAGGTCACAGCTGTGTGGAGCCGGTGCCACAGTCTTCATCTTTGCCACACGTGACAGAGCATCGTGCCAGACACTACTGTTATTTGTGGCAGCGATGTTAGAGAGAACTGAATTACTCATGTTCAAGGTTGTGTGTTTACAGGAACTGAGTAAATAGCGAATAGGTTTGAGATGGGCCCAATGTTACTCCCCCTCCCCCTTCATCCCTTTGAATTCTCAATGTCTTTGTGAATATTACATATTTTATTTCATAATTTATTATCGCTGTCCAACTACAACTGGTTGAAATTGGTCTGTGCTGAATAGCAATGACCAGAAATGTCCCTGGTACGGTGGCCGAGAAGTGCAAAACACAACAACAACTCGCAGCACAAAAAACAAATCTGAAAACCAAATAACAAATC
>JAUMHQ010000059.1:16314820-16328746 GCA_032361165.1 Enteromius paludinosus
GGATTTGTTATTTGGTTTTCAGATTTGTTTTTTGTGTTGCGATTTGTTGTTGTGTTTTGCACTTCTCGGCCACCGTACCCTGGGACCAAAAAACAACAAGTGGACATCTTGTGCGGCACCGTAAGAGAATATACAAGTCAAAACGATCAAAGCAGCGCAATAAAAATGCAACCTTAAAGGATTTGTGAAGAGACGTAACACTCATCTATAGTTCTAGTATCCTAACAACACCGTCTAGCCCTGATTTCCAGCACTTCAAACCAGACAGGGGGAACAAACTGCATAAATAAGCATCCTCAAACACCATGCATGGCGCTCCACACAGACAGCACAAAACCCAATAACTGCCGTCCAATGTCCTACAGACATGAAGAAAAATCAAAACCCAGTGCTACTGATAGGCTGTTTATTTGAATTTGTGTGTGTTTGTGTGAAAGAGAGACATAAAAGAAAAAAAACTTTCCTCTGCTTTTCTGTGAGGTAAATACAGACAGTTCATTTAGTAGCAAAGAACATTGTTTTATTTCCATCTCAGAGGCGAAAACATCAGAGATTCAATAGCAGAAAGAAAAAGAGTCAGACGATGAGGTCACCTTGTCTAAATGTGCGACTGGCTTCTATTCACCTCTAGCTACATATTCAGTGAACTGTTGATAAGAAGACATTTTCAAAGTCAAGCTATATTCTAGCAACTGTGCTTTTCTGCTTCATGTATGGGAGACAACAGTGGCGTGAAATGAGTGGCTGATGAATGGCTATTCTCTTTTCACAGCTAGGCTTCTATTCTGGTTTTTCATTTATTTTCCAGGCTGTTTTTTTTTTTTTCTTCCACCCCCCCAAGAGGAACCTCAAGTGAGGGTGCAGCTCAAGTAATGACTTTCTCCCAGATGCTTCCAACTCCAAGCATCATCACAACCAGCATCAAAACCACCCTCTCGGGGAAGAGGTCTTTACAGATGCATACGACTCAGGATTTATATGCCTGAATGTGTCTGTGCGTGCGACTACAACAAGAGGTCCAAAAAATAAATAAATAAATAAAAAAAACACAACTGTGATTGCACTGCTAATATATGTAAAAGTAGAGAGCCGCAGAAGCTTAAGGAAAGCATCGGTCAATGGAACGCTGAAATTCCTGGCACCACTTCTCTCTCGAGGGTGATGTTTATGGATAAGCTCTTGAATATGTATTCCACAGATTATGAGATGTGCCTGTCCTTTATTTCCCTTGAAAAAGGTCAGTGACCCTCCGTTGCTAGCGATCACCTGACTCGAGGCCAAATTAAACCACTTCACTTTTCCTCCTTGACTGTCATTTATTTTGAAGAAGAGGCTCCTAGTGCATCATATTACCTGTTTGAAAACCCGCAATTGAGAGAAATTCAATATGCTTTCAACATGCATTTAGCCTCTGCGGGACCGGTGTCAGATTTGCTATTGTGTATATCTGATAAAAAAGCAATGTTTCTCCCGGTATGCTCATCGAATTATTGCAGTTCCACCTATCTGACCCTAATTTTGTAAATCATTAGGTTTTTATTATTTGTCTATAGTTCTTCACATCAAACTGCAAATGATTTTCTCCACGCTGGTGCTTTCTAATAGGATTTGTGCAGCAGCATATTTGATTGTAGTAATCTATTTACAGAAATCTTTAGAAATGAAGAGAGCTGGAGAACAAGCTGTGAAAATTATAAATTGCTATTAAATGGGGCTTTGTGCATGCACAACATCGATGCCCCGTTTGCACAGCCGAGGTGCATTCTGATAAAATCATCATTAATAGAAAAGACGGCCATGCGACGAGCCTAGCGATACAAGGGAGATAAACCAATATTTAGATAGGCTGAAAGATAAGTAAAGGACGCTTGAAAAACTGCCTGTCTGTCTCCAAGCCAAAATGAACATTAGTAATGAGATAAGCCTGAAGGTAGGCGGCTTTTTTTAATTCCCTTACTTTTCGGGATCACAATTTAGCAGTCAATATAAACACCATGTTTAATTAGCACTTGAACTTTCATGCTCGTGATGCATCATGGGTGCCGGGAGCTAAATGAAAGAACCATCATCTCACTAGATAAGACATCACCCCTTTCCTTATGATAAGAGCGTACTATTCTTCTTAATTCCTTGGCTGTTGTCATTGGAAAGTGACCTATAGAATGAACTTTTTTTTATTTATTTACAGAGTTATTTATTTATTTTGCTCTATTTCTTTCGGTGCTCAAAAGCTGTGAGCAGCTGAATGGTTATCTTGATAAGAGTAGGCCCTGAGCTGCATGCGTTGTGACAGCCTCCAATGAATATCAAGTGACGTGAGTCACAGTCTGCAGCCATTCCAGAGGGGATAAAAAAACCCGTCCATTATAATCGCCGCCTCCTTTTAAACAGCCATTACCTCGGGGCGCAGTAGCCAGAGGTGAGGTAGGGCCGCTGACATACACCCACTGTCGCCTGCCAAATTAAAAGAGGCTCTGGCCTGTGTTCGCGAATACTAAACGCATCCTAAAAGAGCCTGATGTGGATCTGACAAGCCTGAAGAGAACGGGATCCTTCCACAGCCCTCTGTGAGCGCGATAATAAAAAAAGAGGATGAAATCAATAAGCTTGACTTATCAATAAACAGAACTTCAAAAGGAAACGAAAGGGTAAAGACTCACTGGAAAAGGATGTGGGAAGGGCTGCTGAGAGGGAGATTTTTAGAGGACGATCTGGCTTCTGTATCTCAACCACTCATGGATGCTCCGTTAATCGGCAGCAGTTGAGCCTCATTCATCAAGCCAGTGGCTCTCAAACTGCGCTCACACCCCTCACTCACGGGGGAGAGGCAGATGTAACTCCCAATGTGTGCTCCATACTGTGGCTAATGACTAAATCTGTCATTTTCAACATTATAAAGGTTTCTGTTCTTTATGCTTACAATCTCCATCGTGCTTGATGTGCTAGTTGTGGTATGCTGGATTCAACAGCTTCCTGGTCATTTTGCCCAAATTCCCTCCCTCCATCTTTTTTTTTTTTTTTTCTTCTGTCGCTGCTTCTCTTATATTCAGTTTGGTCTTTGAGTGGATTTCTTTTCCCAAGTCTCATACTTTCCGCAATCATTTGCCCAATTATTAAGACTACAATATGGAATAATTCATGAAAATGAATTATTCCAGAGATTTAATGAAAGCGAGCCTGGACTCACATACTCTGACTGTATAGAAACAGTAATCTTCCATATTCCCGTAAGAAGTAATAATGAGAGGATATATTACAATGAACACTCATTGTGTGTAACTTAAAATATAAGACACTATTGGGAAGCAACTTTAAAACTGTAGATTGCATAGTTAGAATTAAAAATTGCTATTAGAATAGTTTTTAATCATTAACGAAAGGTAGCAACATTTTAAGAGGATTCATGACTCTTGTTGTTCAAGAAGCATTTATTATTATTATATTGAAAATACTCAATAGTAATTAATTGTAAATACTAAAACCTGACTTTTGAACAGCTATTATTTTATTAGTGTTATAGCATTAAAACGACTTAATTTTGGCAAATAATATAATATAAAAATAATTTATTAATAAAAAACGTATGAAATTATGAATAAAAGTAGAAAACAGCAAATAGCAGGTTTAAAACAACATTTATTTGAATGTAGCTAAAATTATTATGTTTTTTTAATCAGTGATTTAAATATGAACAGTGAAAAAGAGAGGTATGATTTTAGTGAATCTGTTCAACACTGCACATGCAACAAGAGACAGAGTTCATCTCAGAGTTCATTCATCTCCAGGCATAATAAAATAAGACGAAAAAAAAAAATCTAAACTGTGCTCAGTGCAGAAATTCCTTGTTAATGTTTTGAAAAGAGCTGAGCTACAATCATATTAGTGAAAATGTAGTGCGTAGCATCCCTACTTTTAGCTAGTTACTTAATAAAACTAAATACACATTTGTGCAATTTTATTCTCCTCTCTTCCTCATTTTAGTACCAAGTCTGTTTTCAGCAGCAGGAAATAAGCTAAAATCGTAGACCTACAATTTTCTTTCAAGGGGTGCAAAAACCCCATTGCATTTCTCCACAGATTTAAGTGTCTTTTTAAAATTGTATCCCTGGACTCAGTGAGGTGCCACTAGCCAGTCATAATCTGTTATTGTGTGCCTGAAACCATGTGTGATTAATTTCTCTTTTAAATGAACCGTCCAGCCCGGTTTGGCATTGGGGCCGTGATGGAGCCGCGCTATAAATGGTTTATGTCATGGCTTTTGTCAAGCGCCTTTCCCCCGCAGCCTCACTCAGTAATTGAAAAGCCACCTCCGACGGAGGGACTGAGTGACTGTGTTTGCTGCATACTGACGACGGAGACCGAGGGAAAAATGGTCCGAGTGGGTCTTAGCACCTCGGTGTGAATAGCTACCCAACACAATTTCCAGGGACACCTGCACTGACCCATAATGACCCACTGGGCACCCTCCGTCCAAGTAATAATGTTTTCTGTTCGGCCTGGACGGGAGGTGGAATAACTGGATGACGGAATGAATAACAATGTTAATAACGAAGCTCTCGCCAAGCTTTGTGTTAGTATCAGATGTGTTCATTGTGAATTTGATTTAATCTCAGAGGCGACTATATCTGTCAGCATGGCCTCAACAGGCATGGAAATCACTCTCTTTTTCGTCCCTCTCTCTCTTTTCTAGCCTCAGGATTTGCTTTGCTTGCATACAGAAGGGTTGTGATAAATGATAGCATCTGCCTGCCTTCTTCACCACCTGCATTTGCAAATTCCTTATATAGGTGCTCACTGGGAAGGGGTTGGCACTACGCACATTGCACAAAATGTAAGTAAAAAAAAAAGTAGTAAAAACAAATATTTTGTTAAAGTGTTTTGTACGCATATTTGCAATAACGCTTTCCATAAGAGTTTTATCCCTGAACATCATATCACATTTATATATTGTATATATACTGAGTCAGGCTGTCATTTTAATTCATTAAGACTCCTTTTGATGGAGAAAATGAATGTATTTGATTAAAATTACAGTAAAAAAAATCTGTGTAATATTGTGAAATAATTAAATATATTTGAATATATTTATTTCTGTGATGGCATATATTGAAATATATTGATTGATTCTTTTTTGAATGCAGTTATTTATTTGTACTTTAAATGTTGTAACTTAAGATATGTTGTTACTGTCACTTTTTTCGGATTTGAATCTGTGCTGATTTACTGATCTAAATAAGAAGAAGAAAAATAAGAGGAACAAGAGGAAGAAGAACAGAATAGAATAGAAACTACCCTAAATACGTTTAAATCAATTATAAACACAGTAGCATTTAAAACCCTTATTTTAGCAGTTATCTATCTCGGCCGCATCAGGACAGATTAGTGTTTACACTAGGTATGGGTTGTGGTCCATGGAGTGATCAGATCCAAAAATCTTTTAGACTGTGTTTATCATTGGCACATAATCACTTCTGATCATCTCAGACTGATCTTAACACCCGTTTTAAACATTTTCTCTGATGTCATTTTGAAACCACACACGTTGTTTTAAAAGCAACACAAATAATGCTCGTCTTGACCTCAAAGTCATTCCAAAGGAAACAAAACATGTCTGCAACCAAGAGTTACTGCTTTCTCTATCCATCCCACAATTCCAGTGACAACACGCTGTGGCCCAAATAACCCTCGGAAGTAAAGTAACACCTCCAAGTTAAGAAGTTATAGAATTGTCAGCATCCATGCCCCTCAAAATCTCCCATTTCCTTTGCTTCAAATGCAGCTCGGAGCAGTGCTTTTTGAAATCTCCTATTTGTGTGCATACGGTGACGCGCATGCCTCTATTCTGCGTTAAGACACTTCTGAGAAACACTGCGCACCAGCTCAACCTGAACTGTCTGCATATAAAACACAGCAGAGTTTTTCTACTGAAAGCAAAACAAAACCTTTCGCTCTTAAATTTCAGCAGTAACTGTTCAGCTCAAAGCTCAGATTTCAGAAGCAGCAAGAAAAAATAAACTCACTCAGAGACAATATACCTATATATATATATATATATATATATATATATACATATGTGTACGGTATGTAACAAGTGACATAGCGTCAAGGAGCGTATGATGCAATTCATAAGCAATGGTTTTATACTCTCTAGGCAGCCCAGTCACTGCTTTCGCACTTTCATCAGAACACAGACTGTTACCAAGGAGAGCCATTCAACCACAGACAGCTGTCAGGTCAACAATCACACGAGTGGGCATCAAAGAAAAGATGGTTTGCTTTTGGGTAAAAGGTGCATAGAGAAGGTGAATGGGCAAATGCCAAAAGAAGAAAGCCACTGTGCGGATGTGAACTGGTCTTTCCAGCATAAAATGAAAGACTGCGTTTTACATGACAGTTGAAGGAGGAATAGCTTGTTTGCTCTTCGTGGGAGTGGTTGGTTGATTTGTATGGATGGTGGTCTGTAGTTTAGGGCCCCCCATACACCGCACTGTCCTGGCCTCTCAGCAGGGGCCAGGCTTCTCCATTACAAGCCGGTCAGGTTTTACGACGGCAGCCTAACTGTCATGTTAATGAACGCCTTGCTGGCCTTCACGAGCCCTGTGTCCTTGTGGAAGTGACAAGCAGTGTACAGCCCTTTACCGTTCTCACTGAAAAGGCCATTGCATCCTTCTCCTCCAACAGTTGTAGTGCTAATGTTTAACAGCCTAATTAGAAAGGGAAGCGGCTGGTTTTCTTAAAAGACTGTCCACCCATGGGCCACCCACAATGTCAGGCAGTTGGAAATAATTTCTGCCTTACTGTAACCTACTAAGCCCAGCAAACAGGGGTCAACAGGATGTGGACACCCCTGCATTAAATTATAACAATTAAAACCTCAGGCTGGACGAGTCCCTGAGGCCCCAAACTATTTACTACAGAGCTTGTCCGTGACAGAAAGAGGTCTAAAACGAGCCTTCCTGACACAACAGAATTTACAGAGGTGTGAAATTAAGTTCAATTTGGTATTACAGCCAAACCTAAAATGCTTTCTCAATGCGAGAGTGAAGAATGATTCAGAGAGGATATAAGCAATGGAAAAGCTGTTGCATCAAAGACAAACAGCCCTGCAAATAGAACGGCAAAGTCCCGCTACAGAGGTAGCACGGCAAAGCTGGCAGATTCCCGAGGGTGTTGGATCCAAGAGTGTGAATGAGTTTACTGATGCAAACCTTCATTGACAGGCACCAAACAAAAACGGGGCAGCCCAGATCGAGGGACAAACGCTTCTTTTCTGGTGCATTCTGTTTTTTGTGGTCTTTTTTCCACATTATGCTCTTTTCTTTTAAATGTATAGCCTATGTCGCTCCATTATCCACTACATCCAATGTGAGAAAATGGATTAGCTGTATAATCCATAAAAAACAGAATTTATTTTACAAAATAAGCGCAACAGATAAAAATGGTCACAAATCAACAAAAGGTCCAAATATTTCCCTTATGATTTATAAAGTTACAAAAGAGGAGATTTCCTCATTTAAAAAAAAAAAAGGTATTTATTAACCCTTAATATCTGCTACATTTTAAATATTTAAATTGAATGTATATATAATGAATTGAAATGTAATTTAAATTGAATGTATATATAATGAATTGAAATGTAATTTAAATTGAATGTATATATAAATTGAAATATACACCAAATGTATAGTACATATTTGTACCAGTGGTCATGTAGAAAAAAGTATACATTTATAAAACAGAGGAACTCAAGTGCAAGGTCCAAAATTGTCACAAAATATGTCACTGAAGATTTTCATTTAAAGTGACAACATATTACAAAAAGTGACAAAATGAAAACAATCGTTACCTTAACACTAGAACCTGATTTAGTAACGTTATGTAAATATATATGAAAAAAAAACAAAAAACTTTTTTCAATGTTTATAGCCCTTGAGCACTTGATGCTGGTTGAGGTTAGACGGTGGTCAGTTCTGAAGCATCTGCCTCCTGGTCTCTAAGATCTCACCGGCAAGGCTGAAGACTGAATCCTCCATTGTGGCTGCCTGATAAAGAGATTAGGGCACTGTGAAAGGAGGCGGGACGGCATCGCAGTGCATCTGAGATGCTTAGCTGAAAGGCCCATTGTAGCCCCAGTACACATCCTGCCTTCCCAGAGTACTTGACAACCAAAACAGCCAACAACAGAATTCCTGTGTCAAACAAAACGCTCCTTGTCTACCCAAAGGTTTATCTGCCTCATTTACAAATGTATGCCTTTGTGACCAAACTGCTTCCCATTAACACAGGCACTAGAAGCAGAACTAAATAAATTATTCAATCGTTTCATGCTATTTTTGTTGATCTCAAGGTTAAAAATGAAAATGACACAAATAACATTTGGAGGGATGGACTGACTGAATGCCCGTCTTTTTAAAATGTCAATAGGAAGGAAAACCGGGATCCGAGAAAATGTGCTGGGACTGTCCCATTACTCTTTAGAGTGCCTTTTGTTTTTTGCCTAAAAACTTCATTAGCATATCAAGTCAAAAGAATGTATAGATTATAGAACACCAGATGTTCCGAACCAGCTGAGTTCATACTCATTTCTATTTCTTTCTTTCTTTCTTTCTTTCTTTCTTTCTTTCTTTCTTTCTTTCTTTTATTAAAAAGAATATTATTCATCCTTATTGATTTCGCTGCAATTTCCCTCTGAGGAAATGAGCTCTTCAGATAGTTAAATTTTTCTAAATACATGTAATCAATCATGCATCTTGTCCCACTATAATTCCCTGAAAAACTAAGAGGTATAATAGAGAAAATAATATCATTTACATATCTTTTCAAGTGCTCAGATCCTGGCAGAGAAAGGGCCACATCACAGCCTGGATCTTAGGCCCTGCGATTGGCTAAAGTAAACTAAATTACTGATTAGAAACCCCTGGGATTATTTTTGCATCATAATTCATTCGAGACAGATTTGCATCCAAAAGTTAATGTGAGACCTTGGAGATCGTGGATACACGGCTGTGAATGCCAAGGACTACAGAAGGTTATCAGTGCCGTACTTGTTAAAGTCCCGGTTGTGCAAGCTCAATTCATTCTACTTATTATGTATAAACACAAAAATTGGAAGCCTTTATCCTTATCCCTCGCCTGAAATATTGGCCCACCAGGTTATTCAACAAATTCTTTTATCTTTCACATCATCTGTTCCATAAACCTAGTTTTGTCTCACCGTTTGGGAGTTGCTGTTCCTTGCAGCCTTTTCCCCTGTTCTTTTGGTAACTGAGTTGTAATTGGCCTGCTTGTTATTCACTGTTGACAAAGCCCCAGTGCTGCTAGATTTGGACCTCTTGTTTTCTGTAAGTGAACCAGCCAAACGCTAGCATTGTGGCCAGGTCTTTAGAGAAGGCTGCCCATCAGATGGTCAGTGGAATGGAACATAGCCTGATTCTTCACACACCATTTTGTCAGCTTAGGGATTAAAAGGGATGAATATTTTATCAAGGCCACTAAAACGGCTAGGCCCACACAAAACAGAAGCGCTAAGTACGGGAGGCAATAAGTTATGTCTTTTTCCATCTCTGCCAAAAGAAATGACTGTGTCCTCTGAGAACAGAAAAAAAAAGCCTGTATAAACAAAACAAACAAAAAGATCTGTTGAAAAGAAACATCCTGTCCGGCCATCCATAACCATACACATCACACGTGTCAAATTCATTTTGTTTTGGTGGATTTTCTCCATCTTTTATCAGATAAAAGGAAAACAATGCTAGTAGAGGGGAGATGAGTGACAGAAAAAAGGCTGATGAGGTGGTAATACAACATGGAAAAAGCTCAGGTTATGGCTGAGTGGAGGCCAGGGCTCTGAGATGAATTCAGACGAAGGTTGGTGGAGATAGAGGCAGCAAAAGAGTGGGCAGTGATGAAGAGAAATAAGAGATGACTGACTGAGATAGACGGGCGAAAGTTCAGACTCTTTTCTCGCAGCTGCCTGACATTTAAAGGGCCAGTTTGGAGGAAAGAAGCTGGAGGAAGCTCTTGACCTCCACTTCATTACAAGCCCAAAAGACCCTCCACCACATTAAATATTGAGAACAGGTGAGGCAGCAGCTCCGAGGAAATACAACAGAGTAAAAGGACAGCAAGCAATGAGGGATGCATTGAACTGTGAGAACATCAATGCACTTTTCCTCCCTCTCTCCGTCTTTCTCTCTCTACAGCAAACTTAAAATCCAATTTCATGCCTCATGTCTTAAAGTGAGCTAATTTTAAGAGATTTCCCTCTCACTATTTTGTTTCAGCATATCAACAATCTGCAGCAATATTCATTACCATTAAGTAGGAAACAATAAGCTACTTGAACGTGGCTATGAAAACTCGCGTGATGGCATAGCGCATGCAAACCGCAAGAGACAGCTAGCTAAGAGACAAATACCAAGCATTAGCCGCTGTCATCGTGACTGGCATTCTCAGTCTCTTTCCTTTTGTTCTGGTAATTTCTGGGCTGGTGAGGCAGCAAATAAATATTTAAAGACAGAATGATGTAGCAATTTACGCACCCCACGCATTCAGAGACAACACTCCCATACGCGTCAAGCAAAATTACAATGATCAGGTTGTGAGTCAAAGGTGTGTTCTTCCCCATTGTTTCATTACGTTCGAAGACTTAATTAGATGGAAGAACAATGAGTATACATCTCAGGGAAAAGTTTAATTGCGCCAAATCGTACATTGCCAATAGCACAGTGAAGGATAAAAGGAACAGAGTTGGAGTAAGTATTAGCGTATTATGCAAATGCATCACCATATGCCACCAGATAATGAACCCAGAGCACTTAACGCTCTGATTGTGGGCTATGGGTGATCTGTAAATTAAAAGATGTTAGTTCAGTTTCAGAAGAAGCAGGAGGGGATATTTGTGATCCATTTGTGCCGGTGTGCTCTTTCTGATTGGTCTTCAAGGAACACAGCCCAAGCTCATTGTCTTCAGTGTCTTGAATATTAGTGTTATTGTGCACTGTGGCTATAGTGGGCTTAAACAGGGGAAACCCAACAATTAGCTTTATTGCAGATGCAAAGAAGGAGTAATGGAGCGTGTCATTGCAGATCTGTTCATCCTCCCACCCCTTTCTCACTCCAAACCAGAAGAGTTGCAAACCTTTTGAAAAACCTAGTAACACTAACCAGATGGCTGGTATCTAGACTCACGAATAAGCTACTTGTTTGCTTGCAGGAACTCATGGAACAGCAGGAGCTAGTGCATAGAAAAGCATAATCATGCAACCACAGTTGTAGTCTTTACAAAATGAAATATTCCTGTGCTTCCTGTATGTGCCCCATCACGTCTGTTTTATCTGTGTTTTTACGGCTGGAATTCAAACTGAGAGGGAAAGGGTGGTGGCACTACTGTCGTAGGATACATTATTGAAGAAAAGGTTACGCGTCTCATGTCTAATTGTGCTGTGTGGAAATGGGTTCAGGATAATGCTATCTGCTATTTTGCGTCTGAGAGAAGAATCGGGCCTATTACTGGCCATACACCTAACACACATCACTTATGACCACTGCTTTCTTTCTAAAGGTCAGCTGTGTGAGAATGCAGCAAGATTTGGTATTTTGGGTTCATTTCAACTAAACTTATTTCAAGAATTACTGGGTCTATAGGACAAAATAGCACTGGTTAAATTTGCCTCTTTAAACATATTTTTAAATATTATATAAAGTTCACTTTTAAAACAACGATAAGACTGAACACATTAAGAAAAACAAGGCTACAAAGGTTACAAATCTGTCCACAATTTTTGATATTACTTTTAATGGTTTCATCATTTTGTTTAATGCATGCATTATATTTAGGCTTCATTTAAACGAGAAACATAAAAACAAGCATGATTAATTTAAAATGTGTGGTATATTATCCATATACAGTCATCCATAAAAGAATACAGGATGCAAAAGTGAAAGAAGGATGAGTTACATCATGGTCTTCAAAGGCAAAGGTTAAAAAAAAGCAGTATGATGATATAGTGCTAGATCAAAGAGAGGTCTTGACATCAGAAAAAAGTATTTCCAAACTGCTTTGACAAAATCTACTTGGCCAGTCACACTCCAGGCTATTCGGGGTAAATGAAGAATATTAACACTGAAGTCTAGTAAAAGCAGCATGCCATACTGTTGGCAGCAAATTTACAATGCATTCCTGTGTTTTCATTCATAATACACTGCATTTTCAGAACAGCAAGCTTCAGCAGCCCAGATTTTAGTGCTAGATCACATATCACACCAAATCTCATAAAACAACAAAGAGCAGTTGATCCTCATATACCTTTGTATCATTAAGAAGGTCCTCTCAGGTATTATTCAATAGGCATCCTTTCCACAATCTCAACATCTCCCTGCAGCATTAGTCGTGAGATGCCAAATGATGAGTAACGTTTGTCATTGCACCGCCTTATAAAGCGTTAACAGAATGAAAGGAAGAAAAGAAAATCACCCCCTGCTCTAAAAGTTAGCATATAAAAGGGTGTATGATTTTCTGCTTTGCTAATTGCTCTTCATAAGGGTGAATGGATGTATTCCATGCACCCACGCAGTGATTAGTACAACCACGTACAGCATGAAGGCTGCTTTGTATAAATGAAGCTATAATTCTCCACTGTGTCAAATACTCTATTAATAATTCTTTGAGGGGAATTTTTAACAACAAACGCATCCAATTTATTCTCCTGTTGCCACATTTCATCCACCATATTTCAGAGTGGTAACTGTAGACGCTTTATGTGAATCTTTGTAAAAACACTTAAAGATGCAGGCCATTGTATAAGCTGGTTATCAGATCAAACGAAGCACTTTAATCAATCACCAGGAAAGACCCACGAGAAAGTGCAGAGTTCTCTTATAGCACCGTGCTACCAGTCAGAAAATTGTATTTATGTCTTCCAAGGTCACTAACAGATGGCATGAGATTCCTGCACTGGAGACAGTTGGCACGAACAACTTGGCCCTGTCCAAGTGCCGGTATAATCATCATTATTCTGCGCCTGAGTAGAAACCACCACAATGAGACCATACTGCCGAGGAGGCTGCCAGCAGAATCAGAAGGATGCATTACCATGACTGAATTTACCTAGGTGTGGAGATAAATTTACCTTTTTTTCAGCAAAGCCAAATGATGTGCAAAAGCGCTGTTCGTCTGATCGTAACTTCGCTTTTGCTTTTCAAAAGATTCGCTTTAATGAAATGCGTTCTCGCAGAATATGGACTGATCAGAAGAGCTCTGAAAATCTGTTCTAGCTGAGGTTTTTATTTTTTTAATTGAAAATTAAACTCAGCACAAAGATCTCTCTGCCTTATTTGGATGTGGCTGGAGGTAAAAAAAAAGTCTCTTTGAGAAGCATCACCAGTCACCATAACAAATGCCTTTATTTGTTGAAAATGACTGAGTCTCTTCCTCTATCGACCCGCAGTGATGTGAGACTGGAGCAGCGCAGCACCCAACACAATGCAAGAGCAAGATACCGGGGCTTCATTTTTTCTCCCTGCACACAACTCCAAGGTGGTAATGTGACACCAAAGGTAACAGAAGCCACTGACTAGAAAGATGTTAATCCTGACAAAGTGCCACAGCATTAGCCAGAGCCTCTGCTAGATTGAATTCTGCATCCCTGGGGAGCATGAGCAACACAGACGGTGGCGCTCAATCTTTTTGAGCGGCCCTCTGAGACAAAACTGTGGTAAGCAAACTGGGCCAGGACTAAAAAGAACAACAGCACCCTCTGTTGAATGCTTGTGAATGTACATGGTGTTCTTTAAATGTTATTATTGTTATTATTATTATTATTATTATTATTAAGGAAAGTAATATTAACACATATATCTCTATGTTGCCCCATTTTAGTAATTTAATAATATCAATAATTGTAATGTTATTTTAAATATATATAT
>JAUMHQ010000059.1:16336689-16346829 GCA_032361165.1 Enteromius paludinosus
ACATATGTGACATGGATGTACAATTTCCCTTCATTCCCTTCAAGGGGGAAGCATCATGTTTCAAACCCATATGACTTTCTTTTCTCCAAGGAATACAAGAGCAGACATTTTGAACATTTTGAGGTGCAAACAACGTTAAAACATTTACTTTCTTTATGCATATGTACAGAGATGTAGCATACTGCATGATGTACTGTACATTGCACTGTATAAAGAGATTCCTTTTCAATACATTTATCTATTTTTTTAACATACATTTCAAGATTTACTTTTTTATATTTCAGGATGGATACACACATAGTTTCATGACACTTTTGCTTAAAAAATTCTGGGTCAGATATATAACTTATGATTTACTTAAATGTGATACTTGTACATAATACTGTACGTTTGGTTATGTGCAAACAATGAAAAAAAAAAAAAAATAAAAAAACTTATACTAATTATAGCTTTGGATGAATAGAGGGTGAGTAAAGACAGAATTAATTTTTTTTTTGAAGTATCCCTTTATGTGTAAATTCAATGTACCAACTTTTTTAGCATGTCCTCTCTTAACCTCTCTTGTCCCACAGACACACAACATTTGCATGGCTTTTATGCTCTGACTTGTCAAAACAGAGCATACAAAGAGGAGTGACAAAGAGAAAGCCTCTGGCTGATCCTGGTCACTTTAGTTTAGATTCATTCAGGTGGCTCTCTTCTTTCATCTCTGTATTTCTCATTATAATTTTTCAATATATTTGCTATGCAAACTATACTGGTGTTAATCTGCTGTTCATAATGCCTCTCATCCTACTGTTATTTCAACAGGCAGATGCTGGAAAGGTGAAAACTCATTTGAGACTCAGTTAGCTGATTGCTGGCTGCTGTGCCCTGGTGTGTTTTGTGGAAAAAGAGTCTAGTATTTCAGTGTATGTATTTGTCTCTTTGTCTCTGCACTTAAGCACATGCTACATGCAAATTGCTGTGCTAAGAGGGTGATTCGTACTCTGTTATGACTGACTTACTTTTCATTTTGTTCTTGTCTAACCAATTTAAACTCAATCTAAACTAGAAAGCTCATAGATATCAAAAATTTAAATGTAAGTGCCACCTCTAAATGAAATGGGCAAAAACATATATTTTTTAAGCTTTCCAGCTTTGTTCTTTTTTCTCTCGGTTGTGTTTTATGCCCACTCAGCATATTGCAACATTTGTCAACACCTGCGTCATGTTCTCAGTTTCCACAGAAGAGTGAAACTACCCAATAAACATACAGTGAGTGTCTGTGAGGAAAGCTTATAAGGGCGAACCTGAACCAGATGGTGAAATAAATGCCTCACAGCAGCACAGCAAGATGGCTCCAATCATATTTGAAATTCACCACAGTGATCTGGATTCGTAACAGTGGATCAAAGTAAAAGACTATGTAATTGTGTGCAAGTACATGATTGTGTGTGGACACTACCATATGCACCTGTGTAAGTCCGTGAAATGTAATGCCTTGCAGGAATCCTTAGGTCTTTGTGATAAACACACACAATTGTTTGTTTGTGACAGCATCTCAAAACAGATTGTTCTAGACAATTGTAGTTTAATATCCAATCAGACATTACTACAGCATCATTATTGCTTGATGTTTATCACACAAAAGTATGTGGATGTAATGTTTTAAGTAAAGCCACTTGCAACACTGTTAAAGAACATGAGTCACATATGGAAGATGGAAACTGATCCATTTAAGTAATGATGTTAGCTTCTTTTAATTTTGTCAATGGCAACATTCAATGTACAGAGGTTAAAGGTCTGGGGCAAGACCGGCCACAGATGTCCACGCTTGGATTGAAAGGTGGAATTAGTCTATTGAATATTTTTATAAGATACCTTAACCTGGTCAACTCTCCCAATGAAAGGGGTCAAGGGCACATTGTAACAAATAACAGACTTAATCCAAAAATCTGCACTTTTCAATGCCATTAAAAAGTACATGTGACTGGCACTGATCTTGACTGAAATGGCCACATATGTGACACAAATGCTTTGGCTAACCCAACTGAATTTTTGCCCGCATTCTCTGAGGGAACCAAAACAAAATAATTGGATCATTTAATTACTTTCAGGGACACTCAAATGAGTTCAATCTATCAAGGTCTCAAGACCTTGTTTGTGGCCTCTGTGTTTAATTCGGTCTGGATAAAACACCAGGTGACTTGAAATACACATGGCTAAGATAAATGAACAATTGATCTTCACCCTCATGAGCACAAACAAACATTTTGGGTCATCACCGAATATTTGCAATTTGCAAAGCAATCATTTCATTGAAGCTTGTCAGGTGATATTTGGAAAATAGCTCTTTAACTTAAAAAAAAATGTTTTCAACACATTGTATGCAATAAAAAAATAAATAAAAAAATAAATAAAGGTTAGGCAATGATGAATTTTTCTAATAACACCTTGTGGCCATTAAAGCATACAGTACTTGGTTTTTCTAAATCAAATAAACGGTATAATTTACCTTTAGCATGAAAAGTAGGTGGCTTATACTAGAATAAAATGAAAGCATTTGTCTACATTTACAAATTAGGGAAAATTATTACATCAGTCATATTACATCATGTATTTACTAATATGCAAACACTGCAGCCCAAAACACATATGAGTCAGGCCATCTATTTCAAACACAAACACCTTCTGGCAACATTTCCAAACATTATTAATAACAAATTCAATCATAATAATAATATATACCAAAATATATCCATTTCCATACATGTCATGCACTAATACCAATTATGGAGAATGTGCGACATTTTTAGCATCTCTTACTTATTATGGCATATCAAAATAATAGGTATGTATAGTATGCATTACGTATCTCCTTGTTTGTTTATGCACATTGCTGAATTAGGATATCAATAATGAATTACAACATTTAATTTTGTTTCAAATGTACACAATATAAACCGTGATGCTACTTGATTAGAAGTCCTGTGATTGTCTGGGAGATGGGACTCCAGATTAAATGATACAAGAGTAAGAACAAAAACACTGGATTGAACTCTCAGACACTCAGTGTTCACAAACCAGGAGAAGTGTAATATTTTACTGGAACTCTGTTTCGAAGCTCAGACTGAACACACATGGCCCTGTAGTTGCCCTGTAAACAGTATTTATTTATTAGATCATTAGATACTTTATTAAATCTTCTATTTCTCCACATTACTTTCCATTATTTTCTATTTACTGACCATTAGAGTTATTAAAGAAACAAGTATGACCACATTAAATGAAAATGTAAACAAAAAAAGAATAAATTAAATAAGAGTTCAAGTTTACATGTGTGAACAATTCAGACTGAAGAGTGTGAACATCAGATGAGTACAAATATATGAATTTCCACATGTGCTGATATTATTCTAGAAAAGTACATTAGAAACATCTGACTGTTTGTAGTCCAAAGGTGCTGATGTAACGTCCTGTCAACACACAAGATTATGAATGAATCATAGCTTGTTCTGTTGAAAGTCTGCAGACAGCATCTATACACAATGATGATTTTAGCCATCTGGGTCAGAGAAAGAGCGTGTCTGATTGGATTGAATAGGAAAACTGGACATTGCCTAGAGGTCTTCCCGAAAGAAGCTCATCTGATTGTGAGTACAACATTTTTGGAGACGCTTCAGTGAGGACACTCATGTACACTCATTCACAAAGCCCCATTATCTATATTCCTGCCTCTGCCTGGTCTTAATCAAAGTCTAATTATCTTTAATTTTTCTCTTTTCCATGAATGCCTTGTTAAACGGACAGATTTTCTATAATAATCTCAACTGTCTTCTCAACAGTGTTTTATCTCTGCCTTGAGATTGACATCATATGGATCTTGTTAGCTAGGCCTGGACAGAAGGATACTTACTATTTGAGGAAATTGAATTGGAGGATGGGTCACTGCAGATACCATTGAGAAAATTAAATTGAGTCGCGAGTGGTATTAAAAAGGAATATCTTTATCATGACAAAAGCACTATGTCATTATTTAGTAGTTTTATATCCTCCTGTTGGTTTTGCTACCTCTGTCATAGTCAATAGATCCGTTTTCTGCTTTAAATATGGACAGATTAAACTTTGTCCTAGAGAAAATGATATTGTCAATGTGGATTCTCCATCAAATGTCCCATTTAGCTCTCTATTAGGTTTAATCTGTGTCTGGGAAAGCAGCCCTTCCAGTATCAATGCGAAGTAAACACACCTTGTCTGTTTTCCTGTTCTGTGTCAAAGCCTCGAGTAGCAAGTTTAATATCCTGTTCATATTTATCAATGTCATAATGCAATTATTCACAATGAAGCACAGTCAAAGCCGGCTGTCTCGCGAGGAAGATGAAATTCCCGTAAACATGGGCTGTGGCTGCTGTTTTTGAAAGGGAGGGGGGGTTAAGAAGTGGCCACGTCTCATCCGTACTCAAGAACAGACAGCATAGCCCTGTTTTAGACAGCAGGACACTAGTCTTACAGATTGGTATCAAGCGGCGAGCTTACGTGTCACATCCAAAGGACGTTTACAAGACAGCCCCTATAAATTTTACATAAAGTGTGCCCTTCTCCTTAGCAGCAGAGACAACAGTGTTGATGAAACGTTTTCAGCCCTCCTCCACTCAACTCCCTTCACCACCCTCGCTAATTCTTATTTAGCAGAAAAGAGAAGCCAAACTCTGCTTGTGGCTGGCAGCGCTTTGAATCGGCTGGACGGCTGGTAACAAATTAGGGGATGTCAGTGTGGGAAATGGGCTGGCCAGGATGATTAGTGTTGTTTTACAATCTGGTAAGGTTTGACCTTTCTGAGCTGCCATCATTCTAGACCCAAGTGAACTTGAGAGGGGGACCAGATGTAAAATGGGGGTTGTTAAATATCCGTCAGTCTGTCGGTCTGTGCCTCAAACGTCGATTCATTTGTTGCTCTTTTGTTTTCTTTCCTCCCCGAGATGAAACTCATCCTCATTTGATCCCAACATGAGCCATCCAGAGAAATGACACTGTCAATACCCCCAAGACAAGCAGTCTGCCACCTATGGAATGAAAACAGATGAAGTGTCAACAGATGGAACTTAGCACTAAAGACATGATGGACTTTATGTCTCTGTCACTCTGGCTCAAAAGATACAATTTAATAAAGAAAATTAGAAAAAGCAAGATAAACGATCGTGACTCATTCAATGATTGTGAATCATTTTGTTTTGTTGACCCCAAGTGGACCTTTTTGGTTTTTAATACAGTTGTCACGGCTGAGGGGTAAAATAAGGACATTTAAAGCAGCCAGATAACTATAGTAGCTATAATGGCTCAACTCAACACCCAAAAAACAGGAGACCTACAGGCAGCGGGGATGTGGACTGTGGGCTTCCTTCCAGTGTGATGCGATATAGTCAGAGTGTTCTCTCACTCACTGCCAGCTGCAAGAGCAGAGGCAACAAAGATTCCCCTGTGACCCACACAGCAGCAGATTCAGAAAAAGATGGACGCCACAGGCCCTAACCCCTGCCAGCGTTAATTGCCTTAAATTATTCAATTGCATCTGAAGCCAAAGAGGGTGCAGCACGCTGGGCGTGCAGCTGCAGGGGAAAGCTTACGCGATCCCGGCCCCTCGCTCACACTTGCTGCCTGCTCTCTGCTCTCCACGGCACTGAGATAAGAACAGAGGAGAAAAACTGAACAGCCCATCCTTCACCTTCAGCCGGGCTGGGAGAGTTAAGGCAATTGAGAGCCACAGTGAAACTCAACAATTTATAAGTTTCAAAAACAGACATGCATTTGTTTGTATATCCACTATCCTATCCACTATATATTGTTCATTCAAACATGCATTTGTTTAAATAGTTATTTGTTTGTTTGTTTATATGTGCCTATCAAGTCTCTGTTTATTAAATTGTTTGTTCATTCACATGTATTTGTTCAAATATGCATTTCATTCATATGTATAATTGTTTGTTTAAATCTTCACTTTATTCCTTCATGTGTTTGTTTAAATGTGCATTTTTTTAAATATGTACTATTTTTTTCATTCGAATGCGCATTTGTTCAAATATTTGTTTTTGTTCATATGCAAATTTGTTTGTTCAAATCTCTGCTTTGTTCGTTCATTCATTAATGTGTTTCTGTTTTCATTCAAATGTGTTTGCTCCTTCATATGTGCATTTGTTTGTTCATTTGTGTGTTTGTTTGTTTAAATATCCACTTTGTTCATTTTTTGATTCATTGATTGATTGATTGATATCGGTGTCTGTTCAAATATGCATTTGTCTAATGTGTGTTTGCTTGTTTGTTGTGCATTTACTGCCTAATTATTTTAACTATGCATTCTTTTGTTCATTTAAATATATGTTTTAAAACCAAATCCAAATGCAACATCAAATGTTTGTTGAGTTTGTTCAAATATGTGCTTTTGTGCATTTAAAGTTAGATTAGCTCGCTCATTTCTTCAAGTGTGAATTATTTCAAATTTGTTTCACCCCGTGACCGTCCACTGCCATGGCAACAATGCTTTCCACAGCATCTCCCTTTCTGATCCTAATGAAAACACTTTTGAGATGGCAGATATTTTTTCAATTACTAGTTTTATTTCAATGTCATTACAAATAACATGAATTTCTGAGAAAGAGGCATGAAAGTTTGTGCAAACGTATGTATGTATGAGTGCAATCACATTTCATGTATATTTCTTCCATGCAGGCTATATGAATGCAGCCAAAATAAAAGGGAAACATTTCATCACATCCCATTATCTGCGTGAGAAGGGAATATGCGGCGATTCAGACATGATAAATTTAAGAGGATGGGACTGTGTAAGTCAATTTTGTTGCATGACTTCCTCTGTTCTCTAAACGTTAGACTGAATCCTCTGATGGCATTAGAGAAGCTCATACAGTAAGTGTGTAACAAGGCTCAGAGCAACAGTCAGCCTTAATGGGGCGTTTGTGTAAACATGCCGCTAATAAGGCGAATGAAAAATAATTATAACTCCTTTTCGAGGAAATTATTTCCTTAAAAATATCCAGCAGTAGGAGTGCCTGTGTAGAATCCTCACTGAAGGTCACTTTGGTCCACATGACCTCACCTCTGTGACACTGCTCAGTACTGTCAGGTGTCTCAGAGCAGCCTGAGGCCTGTGGTAGGGGGATGTGGTGATGGACAATGGATTTCACAGCTCCACCCAGAACATTTTCTCAGTTTTTGCAGGCAACAGAGTGGAAAGGGCCCGAGAGTGGTGCCCTCTCATCTGAGACTGCAGACTCACCGTTTGGACGTAGAGCTCCCGGGTCTTCGTCAAGCGAAACAGGAAGCTTTTTGCGACCTGTCACCGAATATCTCACCGTTTCCTTGTTTCAGATTTTTTTATTTGTTGTTAAAAGAAACATTTCTCCCAACTACCAGGCACCAGCCATTACATCCACAGGGAGTTCATTCTCAGCTTCATTCTTTCCCATTCGTCAGTGGTTTTTTAATGTCTGGGATCGAGAAAAACACAGTCTATGGAATCAGCTTTATTTATTTATTACTCAACCACACACGAGAAGCTTGACTGAAATTTTGAATAGGTATCAATCTATCTATATATTTATCTATGAATGATTCTATTTATCCATCATTCTATCTGTTATTCTATCATTCTATATTTCGCTCTGTCTATATCAACTACTGAAATGAATCAATTACACCTGCACAGATTCTTTCAATTATTTTAAATGCTGCTTCCTGGATTTTGTTGTCCTGAACAGTTTTGCTTGTAATGCGAATAAACAGAATGCAATTAGAAATTGCAAGCCACTCTTAATTCACTTCTGAATGGCACAGTTGCACAAAGACACATATATAAATGCATTTAGGCATGAACTACATTAAAACTGCAGAAAGGTTGAGCTTATTACAGAATTTAACTCCACGTCTCTTCCTTCTGCTCTGGTTGAGTGCCTTGAAGAGTTAAAGGTTTGGTTTTCAAGCAATTTTCTCAAACTGAATAATTGTAAAACTGAAATTCTTCTTGTGGGTACAAAATGTAAGGCAAGGAAAGGCAAACATTTCTTCCATTTTAATTGACACCTTGATGTTCCTTTATCCACCCAGGTCAAAAGCCTGGGAGTCATTTTTGATCAAACATTGTCATTCGAAAGCCCACATTAATAGTGTTACCCACTCTGCATTCTTCCGCATTAGGAATATTAACCGTTTGCTTCCCGCCCTTTCAACGAAGAGTACAGTATTTCTTGTGCATGCTCTTGTCACATCTAGAATTGATTATTGCAATGCTTTATTTTATGGACTCCCTTCAAAAGTACTTCATAAACTACAGCTAGTACAAAATGCTGCTGTTCAGGTTATATCTAAAACTCCTAGTTCTCAAGACATTACTCCTGTTCTCCAAAATCTGCACTGGCTCCCTGTCAACTACCGTGTAAATTTTAAAATACTACTTTTAACCTACAAAGCACTCAATAACTTGGCTCCTTCTTATCTTTTAGACCTTCTTGATATACATATCTCGTCGCATAACCTAAGGTCAACCTCTGCAGTTACACTTTTACTTCCACGTACACGGACAGTTTCTATGGGGTCTTGAGCTTTCGGTTATGCAGCACCTTTTCTATGGAACCGACTTCCTGTCGAAGTAGTCCAAGCCTCACAGTTTTTAAATCTCGCTTTAAAACCTGTTTGTTTAGACAGGCTTTTATGTAATTCTATGGAGTTTTGTTTTTAACCATTGTACCTACACTTTGACTGTAAGGTGTCCTTGAGTGCCATGAAAGGTGCCGTTTAAATAAAATGTATTATTATTACTATTATTAAGGACATACTAATAATTATACACAACTTGTCTCAAGAGTATTTTGAGAAAGAACCAGCAAACATCCCAATGCCAGCAAGTGTCAGACTGAGAAGCACAGCTGCAGTTAAGGAACAGAGAAGAGGGCCTCTCCTACAGATGCCTGGCAATCCGACAATAAGGCTCTTGCCACTCACATGGGACTATTTGTCATGCAACCGTGAGGCAGAGCATACTTGTGGAAAAACTGTTCCAGCTCGTCATCAATTTGAGCAAAATAAACAGTGACAGTCAGGCACATCCAGAAAGTGACTTGAAAAAGTCAGATCTGATTCTGTCAAACCAAAGCCCTTGGTCCCCTGTGTGATTGGCGGAGAAGGGTGGATCTCCTCCATTGCATAAGACAATGATGAATTGCTCTCTCACCTTGAAAGAGTTTTTGGAACATACAAAACAACCGAGTGCAGGATTCCCAGTAGACTGCATGATTATTCTGCTTGACACACCACTCTTACTATGTTTGCCCAACAGTTTAGTGAGGGGAAAATGTTCCAGGAAAACAAGGAGGTAATGCTTTAGGAAGGTTTGTGTATGAGTTTGAGGTCACCTGTGCAAGCTTTTAGTTGTACTACAGTATGCTATATTATTTACGATTGATAGCGAGATTATGGTACCCATTGAAAACAGCTAATTCGCATACTTCCCATTTGGATCAAGCATCTACTCTTCTTTTGTCATATAAAACATTTCTTTTTTTTTTTTTTGCTACTGCCATATCAACCTTCAGTGCCTCTGTAAATGAGGTTCTAGAAAGGTCCAATTGTTTTTGATTATTTGAAACATTTTACTGTAAATTGCTGTTTCACGTCGCAACTGGAGATGCCACCCTTCTCGCCCACGCATGCTCCCGAGAAAATGAAAGCAACCTTGTCTTTACATTTCGTATCCAAGTACTGATTATTCAAGCACTCAAGGTAGTTCTAGTCAAAGGTTTGTCAAAGCTCAATTTTCTGAACGTCAAAAACCTCTCGAGCAGCTGAAAACCATGCTCAGACTGAACACATACAGTAGATGCTCATGCTCAGTCAATGGCAATGTCACCTGCCAGCTGAAAAGGTAAAGTTCATCTCTGTGGTGAACATGTGCTTTACTGGAACCCCAACATAAACTGCTTTTATTGCTTTTTTAATTTTTTTTTTAAATAGTTTATTTTATTGTTTAATCTCACAAGAAACTAGTGTTAAAGGGATAGTTCACCCAAAAATGAATATTAGATGTTTATTTACTTACCCCCAGGGCATCCAAGATGTAGGTGACTTTGTTTCCTCAGCAAAACACAAACGAAG
>JAUMHQ010000059.1:16349545-16371361 GCA_032361165.1 Enteromius paludinosus
AATAAAGCATTAATTAATACACTGAACAACTATTATCATGCGTCTAAATAATACGATTTATTAATGTAAATTTAAATCATTTATTAATAATTTACTTAGACTGATCTTATTAAACACTGATAACTCCTAAATAACTGGTTTGTACATAACGTAATAATAAAAAAAATGATAAAATGATAATTAATAAAGTATAGTAAACATTATATTTACTCTCAAGAACAAGGCGCACAGATGCACTTGTAAACTGTTTACTAATGCATAACAATGGTTTATAAAGGATGAAATAAATGCTTATTAATGCTTAACTAATCATTCATAGTGTGTAGTTATTATAAAGTGTTACCGAGAAGCCTTTTTGTCAGATGGAGGCTACAAAAAGGTATCGGATAAAAGGTGGCTAACATTTGTGTCCATGTCATTTCTCCCCCACTTCCAATAATTTTCAATTGAATAAGTTTAGTTGGATTTATTAAATGAAAGCTCAAAAAGGATAACCCAGCAGATTTGTTTCGACAGCTTTCTTTGCTCATATTTACCAAGCGTGCCAATACAGACAGATTTATTTGATGACGTATGGTCTGTAGCAGAGAAACTCACTCTCTTGGTTTTGTTACGAGGCTTATGATGCCAGCCTCATCTCTGTTACACCATTTATAAGTCCTTTCCTCATGGGATAGTAAAGCGTCCATCGAACACATTCTTCAGAATCTCACCGAAAGTGGGTCAGTCAGGTATTTTTCACCTACCATTTCATAAATATAAGTATTCAGACTTAGCCTGTTACTTGACGTACAGTTTTCCACAAGCTGCTATATATAACAGGGTCACGAACAGTTAGCGCTTACTGTATGCGTATACACTAATAGCACGTTTGACCCGCAGAGACAGAGGTTTTTGCCAAACTCGAAGATATCAGAAACCCAAAGCTATTTTATATGCAGGTCTCCACTGAGAACACATTTTCCTGACGATTTCTTTCCTATTCCTCTGCGCTCCTTCTAACTCTCTGAGCACTTCTGGAGGAGTAAACAAACAAAGATTGTTTCGGTTTATTTCTTTACTTATTTATTATTTTTCCGTCTGTTCCATTTCAAAGGTAAAGATATCGCTCATAAAGAAAGAGCCATTTAATGGAACACAGGCTCCCATGTGTCCAGCTCTGTGGAGCTGTTGCCCAGCAGTACTATTCATAAATATAAAAAATGCATGAAGAAATCTGATCCAAAGCATGTGTCATACATACAGCTTTGAATTAATCATTCATTTGATGGCTACTTTGAGAAACTGTACAGCTATTTCCATCAACTAGGAAGCAATGTATTGATGACTCGATAGCTTTCGATGTTCTTTTACTGGGGGAAACCGGCGTCTAAGCCAATATACATGTACTATAGATTAGCTTGCATCTTTATTTGTTTCCTGCTTTGTTTTCTTTCATCTATCTCAGTGGTTTGTGCTAAAGCAAAACTGTATCATCTTCATTTGTTTATGCTTGCATCTTTTTGGTAGTTTTGTTTTCCCCTTCAAGCAATGAATCTGCCTGTGTTCAAATTGAAGTACCTTCAGAAAAATAGAGCACCTCATTTGTCAAAAGAAATATAATCAATATTGAATTATGTGATTACCTTAAGACAGAGCTGGGAGAATGAGGTGCTTAGAAGGCAGAGATGCAGAGATATACATATTAATCAAAACACACAGCAGCAGAACAAGACTTAAAGAAAAAAAAAGAGTCGTGGGATAGGATAAATGAAATGGATTCATGAAGATAATGTGAAACGGCACCGACACTCTAAGCCTTTAAATTAGGAATCATACAGAGAGCCATATGGAGACGCAGGCAGGAAGGTGTCATGAAGGAAATGTTTTGTTGGTTGTAAGATATAAATCACAGTCACATAAATAATTCACCAAGGCGGAGCAATGATACAATACACCTGCAATCTAGTAGTCTTATCTTCTGAGACTGTTTTCCCAGCAAAAAATGTAAGAAGACCAAAGTGATTGCGAAGATTACCAATTCAATTTATTAATTATTTGGATTATTTTATAATTATTTAATCATGGTGATGATGTCTCAGTAAATTAAAATTGGCATAATTAAATACTTCGTGTACAATATTTCAGCTCACAATGTGGCATAATGCTCTTGTGTGATAGATAATGATTATTCATCAGTGATGATTAACTGGTTGTGTCGGCTACTCCAAAGTTTGAATTGTAGCATCTCAGCCTTTCATAAACACATAACGTATGGGAAAAAGTGGTTAAAGACAAGCTTACAATCTCATAATCAAGGCTTGTTAGTCTGACTTGACAGAAACTGGACTAGACCAATGTCAAATAGACTAAAGCGTTCACATGACATTTCTAAAAGATAAATTGCTGCTTAAAGTGTATGCAAACTCAATTTCTGTTTACATACACTTTTAGCTCTGTTCAAGTACTGTAAGGGTGCAGGTGATTTCATTTAAATGCTTTAATGAAATGCAGCTTCAGGCCAGACAGATCTTAATCAGGTTACACCACCATACTGAACTGAACATGATTGAAAATAAGGTTGTGAAAGATAGGCTTGCATTCTTTACAATGGCACACGCCGCATAAAGGTCCTACCTGACATAATTTTACAATGTATTGCACTTACTGTACTTCTATCCCGCAAAGCCTGTTTTCATTTCTGTCAAACACTGAGGGTGTCATTCAATCCTTCATTTAGCTGGCTTAGTGAGCTCTGTGGCAGACACAACGCTGGAGGTCTGGACTTATACCGCTTCTGTTTCTGCACGTGAATGTATGTTTGGAAGAAACACAAAAGAAAGCCACAGTATGGAATAGAGATCAATGTTCGTAGCATTGTAAAGTGCATGTTTCTGGGTTGAATCTAAACAGAAGAATTTAACATTGAAAAGATGGCATATTCATATAGTTTCGGCTTTGCTTTTTCATTTTCATCAACTTAGTGTGACTGAATTTTCAATCTGAAAGATGACTAAGTGTGTTCCAACAGTTCATTAGGGCGATGAGCAAGACATGTGTTCTAATCACTGATAGCAGTGGTCTGGGCAAGGCCTGATGGTGGTTTGAGAACTTACTCGATTGGCATGGCTCAGTGAATCATTAGCTGCTGTGTGTGAATCATGTGCCAGCTTCACATGTACATTTTAAGGAAAATAATTTTCGAGACTTTGTGATCTTGACAAAATCACCACAAAGGCGTTTTTACATTTTTTTATTTTATTTTACTAAATTGCTTCTGCATTTGACAGAGCGATTCCAAAACGATATTAATGCTGTACAACTGCAAATCAATTAAAACATTACGCTCCAGCATTTAATTAAAGAATAAAATGAAATTTAAAAAATTCAAATCTTTAAAAAATGTATATACATTTACAAAATGAAATGAAATTAACAAGAAGCACCCCTTTTTGATATTACAACACTGATAATAATTAGAAATGTTGAGCACCAGATCAGCATATTAAACTATTTCTGCAAGATTATACGACACCGAAGACTATAGCGATTGCTGCTGAAGATTCATAGAGATTTAAAAGATATGATATCATGCACTTAATCTACATTTAATTTGTTTAACTTGTTCTGTCATTGTGATGAACTGTTTAAGCATCTCAGCATGTCTGCAGGAACAGTAGGCACATTTAATTATACAAACACAAAACACAATATGATTATATCTTAAATACTAAAATTGTCATTTTCCTCTATTATGCACTGAAACTAAGTCAACCTAGGCTACATATAAACAAAAAAAAAGGCAAGACAAATAAAAAACAAGTTTCAACAAGCCTCATAATGTCACTTTTTAGTTAATTAACTGCTACATGTCTATCATGGCTGTTTTACACACCGGTCTTGTCAACAAGCCATGCACAATCTGTGTGACAAGTGAGGATTAACACTTGCACTTCTCAGATCACGGCTAAAGAAACAGCTGTCCGCTCTCTGAGAAATGGCTTCTCTGGCACATCATCATTTGGAGTAGGTGAAACTGCAACATTTATCACAAAGATCAGTGTGACATTAGGCTTGACTGATACTGCCTGTGAGCATCCACAGACACTGCTGCCATCGACCATCCCGCCTTCATGGTTGCTTCTTCTTCCTCTCTCTAGTTTTTTTTTTTTTAAAAGAATATATTAATATTTCAAGTTGAGTTGGGGGTACAAGTGCCATTCATTCACTGCATAACAATAAATATCAGCATATAAATTGGGCAGCCCAAATTAGAACCTGAAGAAATGGTGGAATCAGAGTTGTTTGTGTGTTTTGAAGACCGATATAGTGTGCTGTTCGCAAGCCATCAAGGCAACTGGCGGATCTAAATCGGGACTTTAATGTGAGGCTGCTTAGCACTGGCTCTCACAGGAGATGGGTGGCGTCCCACAAATGCCAGGTTCAGTCAGATGCGAAAATCATTAATTACAGCTGTGAAAAGCACAACCACCCCTGCTGAACTAAGTAAGTGTATAAAACAAACCACACAGCAAAACACAGTTTATATGTACGATTTGCCATGGCTTTGCATTCAAATGGACCAGAGATGAAAATGAAGCACACAATACAATTCATTATCATTTCCTCAGCCTCATGCTGTTCGAAGCCATGAGTTATGTCGGGCAGTAGAGAAGGAACCGAAAAATGCTACCAAAGCAACTTCATATGAATGCGTATGATTTAATCTTCCCCTGCAGCACTAAACAGCAGTGAATGGCTGATTGAGTCAGTCAGTCAAACTTGAGAACTTGATGTTCTGATTCATGAATGAATCATTCAGAGCAATCTGTGATCCACATCAAATGATTAACTGAAAATATTAAAGTCTTGTTCACAAATCAGAGACTGCACTTTACTACTGAATTCTAATGAGAAGTTAATTTTGCGGTAGTATTGTTGAAGCTACTTGAAGTGATTTTCCTTGTTGGTGAAATGAAAATAAATAAATCAGGAAATAGTCCTTGGAATTCATCGACACCCTTCTGCTACAGTACGCAATTGGAGACAGGATTTAATCTATAGTTAAGCCAAAGGGACTGAAAGTTCACCTTGTGTCTTGCACTGGTCCAAATGGAGCAGGGTCGGGGTATATATAAAGGGAGATGAAAGCGGTCGGGGGATGGGTGAGGAATGGACAATGGGAACATTTCTCGCGATTAAAACCCTGTTGTGAAAACCTCACATTAATAAGACATGTACATTATGGACTCGAAACATCCTCTCTGCTTGAGATGAAAAATTAAAGAGAAGCGGAGAGCCAGGAAAGCAGTGCCTCCTGAAATAAAACACAGAGCCAGCTAGGAACATTAGAGCTATTAATAAATCAGAGTTTAAAAGAAAACTTTCAGGGGAAAAGAGGTATGTGTACTGTATGTCGTCCATACTGTGCCTCATATGCTCTCTGTATAGGACAATAAGTTCTAAACTTTGCAGCATCTCTTATAACACATGCTACTGTACATCCTGCGCTGAGTTTCGAAGATTCATGACAAACAAAACAAAACACAACAAGAGAAAGAGCAAGACAAGACAATATAAAAAAGACAAAACAAAGCAAGACAAGACAAGACAAGATAAACAAAACGAGAGAAAAAACAAAACAACATAAAACAATATAAAAAAGACAAATCAATTTAACAAGACAATACAAGACAAGACTAGACTAGACAACATAAGACAAATAAAACAAAACAAGACACAAAACAAAACAAAAAAATGTTGTTTATGTATGTTTATTTGGTATCTTTCTTTTTTTTATATACATTGTACTTCAGTAAAGTCTAATGTGTTGTAAAAAGTAAAACTATGTTTATTCAATACATAATAACAATAATTTAAAAATCCCATTCTCACTTAAGTCAATGCTTGCACTTTTACAATTTTGTCGTCGTTGTAAACTAACAGATAGGACAAAAAAGCCATTAACCCATTTTGTGAGGGTGTTCATGTTTCTGTCTTTCCAGTACCTTCCTACTTATGTCTTTTCTAAATAAATCCCTCTATTTCATTTGGCCTCATGACTGGAGTTGTCATCGCATTGAGAAGTCAAGAGGTCCGTGCGGAGTAATTTGGGATATTGCTCATGCCACGTGAGACATACCACATGGACTTATTGACTGCTGGGGCATTTGCATGCAGTTTAAGTTTACTGCCTGGAGCAAAAGTGATCCATTCTGAGCAATATCAAGCTTTCACACGCTGCTTGAAATGTTGAGATTCGATAGCAGCAGCAGATCAAAGACGCAGCACAATTAGCTCTGACAGCCTTTATGTGTTTTCGACAGAGACCTCACATTTCTTCTTTTTTTCCTCAGCACAAGTGATTCCACATGCACCATAATGCATGATGGCACACCCTGTTGGAAACCATACAGTGTGGGATTTCAGATTTTGCTCCATTTGCAGCAAAAAAAAAAAAAAGAAAAAAAGAAAAACATGTATAAACTCACCGGCTCATCGCAAGGCTTAGAATACAAAAAACAAAACGGACAGGCTTAAACACTGCAATCTGAACTCTGTGTCACAGAGATGGAAACACACAGGGCTGTGTACTGGAGCAGGAGAATGAAAGCACTCTGGTAATAGTCCCGTCATCACTATCAGATGATTATCTCTGTGCCTGGCCCTCAGAGGGCATGTATGATGGCCCCCTGTCATTGTTTACGGGGGCTCTCTAAACTCAGCTAGCCAGGGGGGAAATGCATCGCTGCTTCAGTGAGCTTTGAAAATGCCTCTCCTTCCTCAGTACAGCCTGGTTCCCCTGCTGTCTGCAGACGGTCCCCCTCCTGACGCAGGATATACACACGGTGGGGTGCTGGATGGCTCCATCTGATGGGTTTGTGGGAGGTGGGGTGCTGAGAGGCAACATGAGGCTTTGACCAAATGTCCATTGGACATGTTTTACATTCCCTGACATTCATTAGCCAGAACTTGTTCTCCACTCTTGACTGCTTCTGATATGACTTGACGGCCATGGCTTTGATCAGACCAGCATGTTACTTGGACACAAACAGACATGGGTGATACTTCACAAGCATTCTTCGGTGAAGCTACCCAGCATCACCTGACACCAGCGAGTCCCTCTCTATGGATAATTACCAGTGCTGCACATGACTTTTTTTTTCTTTTTTTTCCCTCTATTCTCATGTGTAATTTCCTGTGTTTTTTGGGTCACCATCTTGGATAAACGTTCAGAGAGAAGAAGAAGAAGAAGAAAAAAAAAAAGCAGATACAAATGTCCTTTTTATCCTCTGAGGAGAAAGCAATATTGTCATCAGTTTCTAAATTACATAGTGGCTCTCAGTGGAATAACACACTAAACATGCAATCAAATCTCATACGTTTTGAACCGTAGTAATTATTTCACTATGTGGAGGAAGCCGCTCTAGCCCGTCCCTACCCTCAAGGGTACGGCTATTTACAGCTGGTACAGAAACAAAAATAGTCTTATAATATATTGCACACACGTAGGCCTACAAAAAGTGAGTAACTACATGATTTCGCTAAATGGATAACAAGCTACGCTATTTGCGCAAACACTAGATTAATGCGGTCATGCGATCGCAATTACGCCGCAAAATGACTGTGAAGGTGTCTCTGTGCGTTAAAGATGCTAACCTGAGTTTCTATTGAGCCAACAGTCTCTGCAAAATACCCATAATTATAAAACACACTGACAGAGGAGAGAACATCATCAAACAAATGTCACGGATGGATGACTTACAGACAGTTCAGTGTGCCGGGTTACTAGGCACGCTGATTCACGCTGAACAGAGAGACTGTTTCTTCTGTTCTAAGTATAGAGCATTGCAGTGCATTAGACAGGCCATGCATGTCAAATACTGAAAGCGGACGTTTTCATCACTATACTTATATATAAAATATATAACCGCAATTTCACGGCTGAAAACAGGAGACTTGCCTAAGGAGGAACTGAACATAGAAAACACATCAATATGTGATTAAATTAAAAATCAATTAGGTTGTCAATTACAAGTATATTTACACACAGTATATTATTAAAATGCCTGCAGACTATGAAAAAATAATGTCTCATGCCAACATCATATCTGCAGAATTAAATGTTTAGAGGTCTCTGTGAACAATAAAATAACCAACAACAGCAATGTGGTTGTCAGACCTGTCAGTAATGAATGGCAGTAATTTAAAGCGCATGTTCTGAAACGCTGTGTTTGGGGAACATTTAGATGTTTTGCTCCCAGAAAACTTCTTCAGTTTGGAGCGAATGATGATATTTTGTATGACAAGATCTGTAATCTTTGAAATTGCAGTTCAGTCGGCTGTGCGTAGAGGTAGAAAGTTTTGCAGAGATTATCACTGGCATAACCTTGGCAGAGGCAAGGTATATTTTAATAAAGCTTGTCTGCTGGAGTGTCTGGGAGAGGCTGACACAGTGCTGATAGGAATACTGACTCTTACTTTTAACCTTACTCACGCCACAAACTCTGTCCATCTTTCTGTCACGAAGACTGTAGAGCATTATCCCTTTGTTTTCTTCTACTTTTGTGTTCCGAAAGCACACATTGCATTAAAATGTGTCTGCTACCGCACATCTGTCTGTCCACATTGTGAAAGCATAACAAAATCAATATTGATTTAAATAAAACTAAAACGTACAGCTAAACATATAACAACATTAAGTATTCATGGAGTGCATGTTAAGAAGAGGGTGAAGACCTAGAATAAAGTTGCCTTCAGGTCATGTCGTTATTGCCGCCATTCCGAGATGACAACATGTGACATTTTACTCATAGCGCTCCATGTTGTCAGACTCAGAGGTAGCGCCTCAATAGGGCCAAAATGAACCTGGCAGCGGACAAGTGGTACGTCTGTCACTGGTCCAAGTCCTAACTTTTAGACCGTTCTGAGTTTACAAGTTGTAATTACGAGTTCAGGAGCATGTGAGGGCTTTGGCGTTGATAGAGTTGCCAAAGAAATACATAATTTAGATAGAATAGAATGACACGTGTTGTCATCTCAGAGTTACAAAATGCCGTGAATGCATCATAGGTCTAGAACTTACAGCTTTCAGCTTGTTCGTGGGACTAAAAAGTATAAAAATAACAACAATAATAAACACATTGGTTTTTCTACTACTGTATATCATGGAATAATATTATGTCAAATGTCTTCGCAAATGTTTGCTTTTGAGACATTTTGTGTTTGCAATTCTTGGCTTTGTGTTTGAAAAAAGAAAAAAATATTTTGTGTGAAAACAGCTGAAAGCATTTCGGTGCGATCTCTTGTGTTTCAAACAAGTAAATTTGAAACCTTTTGTGTTCTTGGAAATCTCGTTAGAAGTGCTCAGTAAAAACTACAAAATCAGTGTGCTATATAAATAGTACAGTACAAAGGAAACCCATTACTCATGCAGGTAGGAGATAAAAAAAAAGTGAGAATGGGGGAATTGACTAACCAATTTCTTGTTCTATTTTCCATTCTGTGGGAAACCAAAAACATTTTTTTTTTATTATATGTCGCCATTTCGCTGTTTCAGCTGAATTCAATAAAGAATTTGTTACATTCCATCCACATGAGATTGGTGTGTCTAAATGTAGACATGGCTATGCAACCCATGTGCTTACATCTAGTGCTGGTAAACTACTACCTAAATCCACTTTCCCTCTTTCTCCCTCATCGGACCAGTGATGGAACTCCAACCTGCACAGGAAGGCACTACTGATTACATTAAAGATCATGTAATGACTCTGGTATAGATTCAGGTTGCTGCTGGCACCATTTCCCCTAAGTATCTTAGCGAAAACAATGTCATTACCTGTGTAATTTAGGCCAATTCTCTTCATCTTTGAGCTCTTAGGGAGCTTTTATGCTGATTAGAGCAGAGGTGGCCGAGGGCAGAGAGGAAGGCTATCTCTAGATTGTACATAGATGACGGCAGGAGTTTGGAAGCGTAAACAAAGGATGCTCCACTGCCTTGGCTTTATGTGAACAGAGGAGGCATTTGCTCTAAGGCCTGTTAGCAGAGTGATTACCAGACTCACACTGTGAATAATCTTTTGTGGAGTAAAGATGAGAGATGCAGTAATCTATTCATCATTCTTCAGTTTTCAACCACTTCGCTGTGGTGTTTGCTGACTGTAAACAGCGATGTCATCTTCAACAAACCATCCCCAAAATATTTAATCCTTGAAAGATTGCACTTGTGCATTCAAACCTATAATCGGGAACACAATTCACTAAGCTAAAGTGTAGCTAGGGAACCTCAGAAGTAAACACCTGTGGGTTCAGACAAATCATAGTTTTACATCAAGTGCAACTGAAAGACTCTGTGAATGGATTGATTCCCTGAAACTGCTATGTATATGAAATTTAGAAAATGTTCCCCAAGAAATGCAGATTCTGTCAGCATTTGCTCACCTCGTTGCTTTGACATAAAACAAAGCAAAAAAGTAAAAAAAAAATAAAATCAAAAATGCACTCTTCAAACTATGTTTTTCTGTGTTCTGCAAATGAAATAAATTCATACAGGTTTGCAAAGACATGAGGGTGAGCAATTTATGTGTTCTTGGTAAATTTATTCTCAATGTATGATCAATGTTTCCTGTCTAGACGTATGCCTGTGTGGTTGCGTGTGTGTGTGTGTGTTGGTGTAAATAAGGCAAAAAGAGAAGAACCAGAATGGATTTAAGAGCTATGAATAAGCATATGTGTCAACGACTGCTGTTTTGGAAAGCATTTGCAAAGAAACTAGAAGTTCTCCTCTATTTGTCAGCGTGTGTGTTTTAATGGTTGATGCTCAATTCTCCAAGCAGTTAGAGGATCAGTTCCAGATGTTGGCTCCCAGAAGGGTGAAATGGTAATGTGGGCCTGGAGCGAGCATACTCTCTACTGTTAAAAACAGAGAAACGATTTGATTCGTCATCATAGCAGGGTTTGTGTGTTCAGTAAACCTATTTGTGTCTCAAATTAATTAAAAGAAAAAAAACGCAAGCGTCCCGCAATGTGGCAGAACAATTTCTCTAAGCTGTTTTCCCTGAAATCTGGGGCCAACAGGGGTGACCTTGGTTAGCAAAGAAATTCAGACTGAAATGCCACCTCATCTGTCCTTGGGGCAAGTGATATGTTGATTTGGACTGGCAGTAAGCTCTCCCACAACCTCTCCAGGTCATCTAAACAGTTGAGGCTACTCAAAGTCTTGGATTACATACTTCCTTTGCAAGTTTCAGTATTTTCTTTTCTATATTTTGCTCAAACTTTCCACATATGCGTTCAAAGCCTATGCAGTGCCATTGTCTGGGACTGGGCTTCCATCCATGAACGGCTCATAACTCCTCCAGCAAAAACAGGGCATACTGGAAACCAATAAAAGGGTTGAAACCACATGCAATGAAGTTGCTAGAGGAAAAGAACAGCCATGTGGTCCTCAGAGTCCCATGTGCAGTAAATTAATGTGGCACTATAAATAGCCACGTGGATGACTGTAGGAAGATGTGATATAGGAAATGTAAGGAGGGTGGAAAGTTAGTTGTTCAAATCGAAAGTGCATTGCTATGTAGTGGCAGAAATGCAGGGCAGGAGCATCAGGACAACATCATGCTCCCTAGCTTAGAAACACCTTAAGTTGGAAAGGAAAAAAAAAAAGAGTGGGAAGTATGTTACTATGAACAGATTTGCATTATGTGGAAAACCTGTTGTTTCTGCACATGAATGTCACCTTGCAGCCTCGCATACAGCCAAAAGTTCAACAATCCGTTGAAGCCCAGTCTTTTTCTTCTCACTCACTGCTGTCAAACCGTTCACGTGGTTTATATACTTCTTTGAGAATCTCATTTTCTGCATCTCAAAGAGACTACTGACGGTAATCACATCAAGACATAAGCAGCATCGCACAAGAGACACACAAAGACAATCCTAGTGCTTTGTTTTCAATCAGAAGCAGAAACTCAATCGACCAATTCAACCCAATAAACAGATTTCATGAAGTGTTGCTTGTTGTTGTGAATGCTGCAAGAAAGAGGGCTTCTCTTTACATTGGAGTTGATTACATTAGCAGGTGAATTCTACTGTAACAATGTTGTGTTTTGTAACCACTCAGCCTCCTTGCCGCAATTAAAATACATAAATCAGGAAAATAGAGAGAGAGAGAGAGAGGGAGGGAGAGAGAGAAAGAGAGAGAAAAGCTATTAAGGTGTACTAAATCTAAAAGTGTATAAATTACAGTAGCTTCAAAGTCAAAAACAGATTAAAACTGTTCTTATAATAAGACTATACAATTTAATTTCATGAACTAGTGGGGAAAGCAAGAGAGAGAGAAAGAAAGAGAAAGACAGCATGACACTTGTCAATCATGAAGCCTTTGGCCAAGGGAGGATATTTAAAATTCCTGCCCATTCCTGAAAGCTGAGAGAGAGAGAGAGAGAGAGAGAGAGAGAGAGAGATAATACCAACAGTGGTGAATTAGTGGAGCCAGCACATACATACATTCATCAGGCTCCTTCCTTTGTTGATTTCATACAAATGCAAAATGTTTCCTGATAAATATTCTGCATGCTGAGGGAGGTCTGGGTGGCCTGACAGAAACATTGGCCACACTTTAAAATCCAAATGGTGCCACTTTGAATTGAGATGTCACTAAGAACCCCGAGAACCCCACAGGATACAGCTGAGGCCTACAGTCCCAAGACTCAGAGCATCAAGTCATTTGACACGGGATCAAATCAATTTCAACCAAAATACAAAAGAAAAATTCTGAATTCATCTTCTCCCATGTTAGCATCTTTCTGGATTCACTTGGGGTTTTAGTTTAGTTGGAAGAACCCAATGAATGCAATGAACTCATTAAACTTCTCAAAGAGCTTCAGCGGGGGTCTGATTGGATTTCTCCCTTCTGTTCAGAATAACCAACAAGAAGTTCTCTAATAATGGACAATAACTCACGTGTGCCTCAAACTTTCAATGACTGTGGTGTCACTTTATTTTTCTCTGTTCCATTACTTATTTAGAGGAATCAAATTGGATCTTACAAAGTGCTACCTGTCAAGTAATTGACCCCTTGGAGAAATTGTCCCCAACAACAAGGAGAGGGAATAACAAGTTCTTCTATCCACTAATGACCAAGCCAGCATCCTGTACCTGATCCTCTATCTTGATCTGTCCCATCAGAGGTAAGAGGATATGATAAGGAAGGATCTCAGTGCTGGCCATAGCTGAAGAAAGTCAGACGAGAAGGCTGACAGATGCTTATAGAGAAACTGACTGACGGAGTTTCCCAAAGGAGCCAGTGCCAGGGGAGTGCTTGAGATAGTCATTCCCCAGTCTCACCCCTGACGTGAGGCATGGATTAGTACTGAAGCCCCCTGGGCGGCCATGGTGCCACGCCACATCCTGTTCTGCCCAATTATCTCCTGTCTCCAGTCTGTCTCCACTCCTGCTCCATTGATCCCCAGGAACCCTGTCGGTGAGCCACTCAAGACCTAAAGCAGTGATCTAGACTGCCAAAAACTCATGCTCTTAGAGCTATTGTGTAACTTCTTGCACTTGCATTCCAAAGAATTGGCCTTTACTGCATGAAATATAATTTCAGATATGTTTACATCAATAAGAATTTCTCAACATTTCAGAGAGCCCCAAAACAATTTCGGAGTAATTACTATTTATAATGTTATGGAATGTTGAACAAATAATGTCAGTTGGTCATGTGTAACGCCGAATATGCAGAGGGAGACAATTGCACATAGACTGATAATGTGCCATTTGAGGGCTTAAATTAATTGTGGCATCTGTCCCAAATTACAGTTTCATGAAATTTACAGAACAGACAGATGGCACTAGAAAAACAAAACAAAAATTATATGTATATATATATATATATATATCATTATTGATAAATAAAGAAATAAATGTAAACAATGCATCTTAAAGACTCATTGTTTACTTTTATATAGAACTTATTTATAGGCTCAAACAGTAGGTGTACTGAAGTAGCACTCACACGTTCACAGATACTCTTATCCAGCTCCTGCTTCTCTCTCTCTCTCTCTCTCTCTCTCTCTCTCTCTCTCTCATCAACATGCCATCAATATGATCCCTGATGAAAATTGCATGATTTGTAACGAAACATTTGAATACAGCTGAGCTTTAAACGGTTGCTTAAAATTAGATGAATAAAGCAATGTGAGCTGAATAATTTTGACCCCTCTCTAGACTGCATGAAACATTCATTTTAATAAATGAATAATACACTGCATGTGCCCTACGTCTTAAGTAGTAGCTCATTTAAGTATAAATCGTTATTCTCCTCACTCAACCCACATGGCTCATTAGAAATTACAGAATAATATAAAGAGCAAAGAGCCTTTACTTTTAATGCACATTTTAATTATGATTGACTGGCGATAAATAATGTAAACAATGGACTCACCTTTCACTGAAATTATTGTCATCGACACAATTTAAAGGTTTGCTACCAACCCCAACCTTTTGAACTTTCTAGATTCTGACCTGAACTGAATCTTTATTGGCTTAAACCAGTCTTCCAACTTCTGATACCCTGCTAGCTTGTATCTGCAACCTTCCCTATTCTTAAAATGTGTTGCTGTGATCAGAGAGCTGACCCTGGGTCTGTGCTCTGTGACCAACCAAGGTCTTCCATTGGGCCCGGCAGGATAAAGCTGTTTTTTTTTTTTCCCTTTCTCTTTCTCTCGCCAAATCCTTTGGGCAAATGTCACCAGGCCTTGATCTGAAAAATCTAGGGATGAGCTTTGTGGACAAAATGGAAACAGATAACTGCTAAGACACAATGTACAACTGATAGCATGTCACAGCCCTAACGTCAAAATGGTGTGCTCTCAGATAATCCAAGCAGCAGCAATATTAAATGTTTAATGAAGTTTATTTTAGCGTTCACATTTTCAAAGAGCTATTCTCAGGCTTAAATCTACAACCAAGGCCATTGTCCTCAGCCCTGTTACAAATGAGGCTCAATAAGGCACTTTAGTAGTGTTTTTCTACTACTTCTTCCTCCTCCTAAAGAACAACAAAATAATTAAACCAACTTAGCATTTTGTGTCAGGCCTACAACCTACTGTTATATTCTGTATAGATTCGGTTGCAGAAATAAAGAAACATTTTAGTATTTTCATACAAATATGTCTCTTACATTGCAATAAAAAAGACTAAAAAAAGTAATACTGCTTTGCAGGAGAAACATAATAATTTGTTGGCTCACTGCTTTTCATGTCTATTGTCAATGCAGTAGATGTAAAAGTGTGAAAGCGAAAGTCTCCTCACCCCCCAACAACACCATCACACAGATTGCCAACCACTGCTAATTTTTGTGATTTTAGTCTCATAACTAAACCAATAAAACACTGGAATAATTTCTGCATTGAAAAACATAAAAGGACCATGGGACTAATTTGAATTTGAAGAAGCAATTCCACCAAGAACACAGCTATGATAACTTTTGCTTTCGATGCAAATTCCCGTCAGATGCAAACGAGGTTCAATTTAAGGAGCTTTAAGACTATCTGGCTCGTATCAGAGGAGAACATTCTCAAAGCAAATGCAGCTAGAGTTGGTATAGACAAATGAGCGGTGGGAGGAATACTCTAACTATTGACCACAGAGGGAGGAGGTGGAACATGAGGCAATGTTTTGCAGTCTTCCTGAGAACACTCATCTGAGTATAGCCCTCACTCTGTTATCTAAACTCTTGGTTTGGGTTTTGGTTCAGTTGTTCCATTTGAATGGTGCATTTGTACTGGCCTCTGAGCGAGATTGGATTTGGAATTACACTTCCTGTCCTGCTGTTTTTCTCCCCCGCTTCGACTGCCTGGCCACAACCAACTCCAGCCCTCCAACCTTTAGTGTTATTTTGTATGCATCAATAAATAAACATTTCATATTGGCATGCAGGCTGGTTGCTACTCACACTGGTAATCTGTCTATAAAGAAGAAGGAGAAAAAGTCACACCTTTGCAGTTACACAGTTGCTTGCACTTTGGATTAATCAATTATACAGAGGGTGAAAAAAGTCTCTTTTCCCTCACAGCAATAAAACCAACCGTCATGCCATTCAGTAATCCATCTTATGAAGCATAATTCACTCTTTGGCTTCTTTAGAGTCTGAAAATTAATATCCAATTCTCTGTCTGTGATTTACCCAGGCAGAGAATTAGAAATATATTACCCTGGCATTGAAGTTTTAAAGTTTCTGCTTTGACATACAGTACATCACAGGTCAAAATCCCCGGCTGTGAAAACAAAAAAGAAAGCAAAAAAGGCATTCATTCAGCAATTCCTTTCCTTTCAAAAATCATTAGAACAATCCTTTCAGAGTCTTTAGACATGAGACTGAGCAGTCTTTGTCAGTAGTCCAAAATATAGTTGTTATATAATCTGGAAAAGAATTATGTCCTTTTTCCAACATGATGCAGCATTCAAAGCAAAGCAAGGACTATATATCTATATCTATCAATCTATGAAAGCATCGTCTGGAATTGTGCTGAATTTGTGTGGTGTGTGAGAGAGTCTGCTTGAATAACATGTTAACAACTTAATACAATAGAAATAAAATACAGCACTTCTGAATAAAGTCTCTTCTTTGAGTCAAGAATGCAACTAAAAGAGCCTCAGTTTACACTGAAGATTAAATACAGAAGGACATAATTAAATAAATATTTAACCTTTCCAGTCAGTTCAAGTTTGCTGTACAGTGCCTTCCACAATTCATGTAATTCATTTTCCGAAAATCATACATCAATGAAAAAAAATAAAATACATATGTATATATATATACATATATACATATGTGTGTGTGTGTGTGTGTAGGAGCAGTGAAAGTCTGCAATGAATGATCAAGGACTATTTGAAGTGTTGTTTTAGGTGACTACCCAAGTTGTCTTTGATTTTGTTTTACTTGGCATCATAAAATGTCTAGACAGAAGAAGTTCCTGCCCCAGTCAAAAATTCTGCATTTTAAAGGTATTTTTGAACTCTTTTATTTCCTCGTTCTCATGTTATTCAAACAGCATCCTGAAGGCTGATGACAAAAGCATAGATGAAAAAAATAAAAAAATAAAAATAATAATAATAATTTATTTATATAATAATAATATAATGAAATAATATAATATAATTTATATAATGAAAAAATTATATATATATATATATATATATATATATATATATGTGTGTGTGTGTGTGTGTGTGGGTGTGGGAGGCAAAAACATCCTTGCACATGCAGAAAAAAGTGCTCTTGATTTGTTTAAAAATTCCCATTCAGTATATCACATTTTCTGAAAATTATCTTAATGATTTGACTGCTTTTTATGCATATATTAACAACCTCACAGCAATCTACAATGCTGTATAAACAGCATTAAAACAATCTTTACATATGATGTTGTAGGCTACCTGGGGCCCTCATATGGCCTCCCGCTTCACCTCTTGAGCTGAGGAGGGAACACATGCACAGACGAGAGGGGGAACATATTGACTCAGAGGCAATTAACATGCTCAGTATGGAAGACAATGTGTTCGATCTGGGATGCCAGTGCTCTCCTAACACACATGCAAAGATCTAAAAATTGCTCTTTCTGATTGCAAGTTAGCTGTGAGGACGCTGGTATAAAAATGACTATATCTTATACACGTGCACATGCGCTCACACAGACACACACACACACACACACACACTCTTTCTCTTCTGCCAGTAATGCAGAATATAAAGCAGAATGAAATCATTAAAAAGTAAGCTAATGAATGAATGAATTAACTTTAAAATAAGGTTCCATTAAGTAACATTAACTAACAATGAGTTATACATTTGAAATTAAATGACACTATACATTTGTGTGTTTCAGTTCAGCTTTCAATCTCCAATGAGAAAAAGACAAACTGAACAATCTGTTTAAATTTAATCTGAAACTTAAGTTATGCAATATTAATTATGTGCTTTTGATATCTCACTAATATCATACTGTATCAATATCATACTGGAATATTATAGATATTGTTAATTCACTTAAATATACATAAATATAAATGCATATTTTCTGCTTAGCACTTTTTTAAAAGGGAAAAGTAAAAAAACAACAATCGTCACACTGACCCATGATGAATGTTGCTCCTATTATTAAATGAAGCCTGCATTCTTGTGGATTCTCAGGGGAACAGCTAATTAACAAAAAGAGGCGCCTCAGAGTAAAACACAGAGAGAGCTTATCTAAGCCCCTACACGGCTCTCTCTGGAGACCACGGGACAAACAGATTTAGAGAAACTATAGAATTCGTCCCAATCATTTTGCCCTAGCTAACAAGAGCGCTGCTCTGCGGTAGGCAGCCCTGTGCATTGATTTGAGGGCGATTCAGATGAGGGCACACCTGCTGTGTTAGCAGTTGCCTCTAAATGTGTCTGCTGCCTGTGCCATTATCTTCATCTATTTCTGAGTTTAGGTGAAATACCAGACATGTTCTAATAGCACATACATTAAAGGTTACGTGTGGAGACATTACGCCCTCAGAAACATTAAAGCAATTGTGCTACTGTATGCGGGTTGAGGATGCCCATTGTTTCTTGCTCTCTCTCTCTTACACAACAGATTGGAAATTCAGAGGACTGGGTGAGAATGAGGTTTGAGATGCAATATGTTGAAAATGCAGAGAGTGACAATACAAAGATGACAGGTTCATTGTTGAGACTGGCCTTGCAGTACTAGACAGGGACAATGCCTCGTCTGGAGGAGGAGATGAACAATGATGCAGTTTAACCTGGTCCTGATGCATGAGGACAGATGTATCTTCTGTGAAACAGAGGTTGATATGAATTAGAACTTCACAGCAATGACAAAGGCAACATATCTCTCTTTATATAATAATATTAAATTAAGGACAAATAAGAAAATGTAGTCAATATATCATTAGTGGATCCATGTGGACCATTCAGTGTTATTTTTTCTTATTACATTTTGGTGAAACCCATAACACCTCAATAAAAGTACATAACAAATAACAGAAAGTTAATAGAAAGCTAAAAACATTTATTTAAAATAAAAAAATGTTTTATATCTCAATTCAGTGCATCTAGCTTATTGACTTCAGACTATGAACGGTACTGTGTGGGTGTTAGTCAGAGGTTAGAGGTTTGTTATTAAACACAGAAGTAATGCTTGCAAGATTAACACCAAACTGTGATCTATTTTGACAGAATGCAATAACAAAAAGACATATCCTGCTCATAAATAAGCATACACTCACCACATTTCAAAACCTTGTTAAATAGATATGTCAGAGGATGTTTGGGCTGTCAAAATCAAACACTCCAAAGTACTGCTTTCTGCTCTCTTTGTTGCCTAAAAACAATGCCTATCAAGGGTCATTACTGTGATGTCTCCCCCTTTCATCCAGCAGCCATCAGAGAGTAATAAATCCTACCAAAGACCTGTTTGTGTAGGTGCTCTTTATGGGATGTCAGTGATATGACAGGCTTGTGCATCTGACAAATTTCCTAGGACACCACTGACAGCCATTGCTATGAGCTAGCCTGATGGACAGCAACTAGATCTTATCAGCGAATGGCTATCAAGCGGTGCGACAAGCCTCTTTATCTCCCAGCCACACATTCTCCCCTATGACTGGGCCCTGGGGTGGAGTGGGGGAGAGAGAGACAGACAGACAGAGAGAGAGAGGAAGGGAGGGAGAGTATGTCAAATGAGGAAAGGCAGAGGGATGAAAGAAGAACAGACAAACTCGTCTTTTTAAAAATGTCTTAAAAATAAAATAGGGATGTATGATTCATTACCCTTGTGATAATGAGTAGACATTGACCATATGGCAGTGCTATTTCTCATGAGAACAGATGAAATTACCGTTTATAAACAAACGCTCAGTGCTGACGAGTTTTCAAAGCTGCATTTAAATTGAGATTAAAATACTATGTTTTCCAAAGATTAATGGCGGTTTGGCCTTCTGAAGATTTCAATCATTACCTGTGGATCAGGGCAAACTTAGGATTTTACACAAATTATGATATTTCACAGACCTTGGTCATCATGATGGCCTCTGCTTTAATAAGAGCTGACTGAACCACAGCTGTTGTCTGTAGATTAGAAGTTAAGTCACAAACAGCTGAGTTTTGCTTTGAAAGCACACGCGTGGAGATCAGTATGTGGTATGACTTTAAATGTAGAGGATGTGTTTTCAACAACCTGTTACACATTAGACAAATATTTTGTCTCTGCTATTGTCATTCCTACTATTCACACACAACAAAAGACCAACTAAGCAGTGGAAGTGTCTCTACCTTCATGTTTGTCAGATTCCAAAAAATAAACAAAAAGTACATTATCAGGGGGTAAAAATGAACCTGTTACTACTTTAGTACACTGTAGTACAACTCTTGCACTTTTTTTCATACTTTCAAAATATATAATGTACGTGTGTGTTTTAATGTAAACATAATTAATAAACAGAGCCTAAACACATATATTATGTAAAGAAAAACTTTTATTTTGGATGCGATTAACCGTTTGACAGAACTAATATATATATATATATACACACATACACATACAGACATATATGTGCATATGTATATATATATATATATATATATATATATATATGCTCATAATTAAATAACCTTAATAACCTATTTGTCTTTTTTATTTATTTTCTGCTATTAGTTGTAATTTGGCTATGTTTAGAAAAAAGCAAAAAAAGTTTATCCGTTTCAGATAATGTCGTTTTAGCACCATTCACTGGATCACATGGAAAGCATCACAAACGTGCATGAAACTAATATGATTTTGCCACAGGCATGTTTTTCCAATGAGCCTGGTTTTTTAAAATACAGGTGCGTGTCCCAGTGTACATGTTCCTGAACGACAATTGCAAACAGTTTTAAGAAGATCATTTGAGAGTGGCATGAGGCTGAGAAAACTGATTGAGTGAGTAAGCGTGTGAGTGAGAGAGAGAGTGTGTGTGTGTGTGTGGTCCCTTGACAGAGGAGAGGCTGAGGAGCAGGACTGTGGTTAACTGCTGTGCTAAGCATGTCAGATGGGCTCTATTCCCAGGCTCCACTCTCTGTCTGCCTGTCATCTCCTCTGTCTGATTCATTACATCTGTACACAAACAGCAAATCCCATATTCCTCTGCAAATGAAGCTCCTTTTTATAATAATGACAAAGAGGATCAATTGCATCTATTCAGATGCGTCAGGCCTAATCTTTTATTTCTCCCATGTTGTAAACTTATCTTCTCCTGTTGTGATCTTCTTGTTGTGGGAAGGAGTGTGCTTGAAAATCAAACATCCCCACCCTGTCAGCTATTAAAAGATCCACTTGCACCTCATCTTCGCCATGCCAGTGCAGAGGGAATATATGTCAAATTGTTCTACCGCGCGAAAATGACTGCTCATCTCGAGGGACAGGGGGTGCGTCCTGTTGCTATGGATTTCATATCATGTGGCAAAGTTTTACAATTTCACACAGAGCATAGTTCTGTTTTACTTCTAGCAATCTTAGGACTTTACCCCGAATTTTGCATGTTAAGAGTACATACTGTAGATTCACCATTATTATGAGCAGAACTATTCTTCTACGCTATATCCTATGGTCAACATTAACACATTTTCAAGATCATTAGTAAATGCACAGTGAACTAACATGAACAACTTTAAGAGCAGTTAATAAATTGAGTAATATTATATTGCTAACTTTTGGCTTATTCATATTATCCTTAAAGGTGCCATAGAATGGAAAACTGAATTGACCTTGGCATGGTTGAATAATAACAGTTCAGTACATGAACATA
>JAUMHQ010000059.1:16381592-16393028 GCA_032361165.1 Enteromius paludinosus
GTTCAAGCTACCTCATAGAAGTGCTCTGTTTGTTAACAGAGTTGTATGTTAAAATAAGTTGAATTAAATAAAAAAAAATTATGAACATCTGTTTCTGTTTCTTCGCTCTTCTTTATGCTTTTTTTATGTATTATATACCAAAGTTTTGGATCGGGGCTCTGTATCGGCAGATACTTAAAATCAAATGACTGGGACTCGGACTCTAGGTCAAAAAAACGGGACATCCCTAGTTTTTAAAATTTTGCATTATGACAGCATTAAACTTTTTTTTTTTTTTCATGAGCTACTTGTCCAAATTAGGATCCACGTGGCTTGAAAATAAGCCTGGAATCAAAGAGCGCAGCTGAAAGTAGATAAGCAGAGCTGCAGCTGTTTTTTTAATTGAGCAGCAACATGCTGTCAAAAAAAAATTAAAATAAAAAAATCACAGACCAATATTGCTCTCATTCCACTGTTTTATTTCTGTTTTCATGGAGTAGCATTTATTTAAATCTGTGCAGCTGGAACATATAACTCACCTTGTCTACACGATTAACCATGATACAATTAATCAGCATTTTAGGCAAACATCCAAACACTAGCTATTCCAGGCGCATATAAAAACGGAAAAGGCTGCTGTTACATCAGCAACTTTGGTAGTAGAAACAGCGATGGCAACAACAAAATTGACAGTGCGTTATAGTGCATTCACACCAACTATAGCCATTATTTAATTAATCATAACAGACTGTAAAAGCATTTTGTTCTTCTCAACAACTGTACATTTGTCTGATGTACTGTAAACCTGGCGAGAACAACTGAAATTGTTAAAATGAGCAATTTGAAGTGGCTCAAATACTAAAGAATCAATAATCCAGTGTTTTGAAAAGTCCTTTGAAAAGTCAGCAGGAAGAAAGGATTGATCTATTGCACCAGATTTTAACAATTTTTATTATATTTAATCGTATACATATCAAATGTGATTGTTTGCAATATCAATAACAACCCACATTGCGTTGGTTTGTAGTAGTCCAACATAGAAAAATTACCTGGGGTGTTTGATAGCTTCAAGCCACTGAAGTTGATATAAGTGTATTTTATTCTTTTTGGTATTGTTTTATCTTTGGTAAAAATAGAGGCTTTGTAGCATATAAGCTCATTAAGGAAAATGTATATAAATAATTACTATTAATTATGATTAATTGCAATTATTTATATCAGCTGCAGTAGTAACTGTGGCAGAATTACCATCAACTAATATGTTAATTCAGTGAACATATAGTGTAATTTCATATTAACTCTAAGAAGGGATACTTGGTCACAGAAAAATATCTTTTTAGAGTAGCACTGCATTAGAGCTTGTAGCAAGGGTCGAAATCGTAAAGGGACATTTATTTGCAAGGCGGAATCAGAAACATGTAATTCTCATGTAATTTTTGCTAAGGTTTTATTAACTCTATGTTAACTCACATAACTGAACACACAAGTATAAATACACTCTTGCATAAAGAAAGTGCAAAGAAGGCAAATCATTAGGAAAAGCCAAAATTGAAGTTATGAAAAGAGTCAGTTGACCATCTGTAAAACCATCAGTGCTGTTCATAACGCGTTCTATAACTAGCTATATGTACGATACTTACATTGGTCCCAGGGGCTTAACCAGGAGAGGAGAGAGATGGTGGGGGTCCGGCATCCAGAACAATCAAAAAGCGAGGTGGGTCACCGCTGTGGGGCCTTTTGAAACATGTTGGGTCAAAGAGCCAATAGTGTGTTGATCCTTTGGAGGGAACTTTTATGGCTCTTTGTTTCTAAGCAAGGTAATTTGCATATGCACTGGATTGGAGGTTGATATACAAATTAGAAGAGATTCTTAAAACCCCAAATGTTGCAAAGATATCAACTTATAACATACACTCTCAATTAGGTCTTCAGACGATCTAACGATTAAACAAGAAATGTGTGTATACCATACATAAGACAGTACTGTATACAAGGACAATAACAATATACACAATGACCTAAATGATATGTGTTCACTCAAAGAAAGTTTTCCTGTGAATGAATTCAGGGAAAGGTACATTGTCTTTCCAAAAGGGAGAACTAGTCAAAGTTGCTTTGTTTACAGTCCTTCAAGCAATAAACCAGCGTTATCAGTCGGTTGCCATGAAATCAAAGGCCTGTTTTGCTTTCCTGAGGTGTTAGCTGCCTTTCAGGGGAAGGGTCCACAGGCCCTTATAGTTTCAGTTTAAGTTACCCCTTGGTCAGGGTTAAGCAGTATTAAATATTATTTGTTAAATGTAACAAATTGTTTGTGGTTCAATTGCTACATAATTTCCCCCTTTCGGATGTTGTTGTCCATCCAATAGACAAGAGTGGGCGATGTCGAAGAACAAACAGAGACGCACCTGCTACTCATGGCTGGGGAGGCTCTCGGGTTGTTAGTTGCCTCCAGGAGTGGTTGTTGTGCCATGGTGGATGCTGTCAGATGTTGTGCTGTGGTAATGTAAGTTGTTGCAAGGTTGCACGCTCCTAGAGCTTGTGCTGCAGTTGTCGAGGCAGTGTCACTAGTCATCCTGAAGTGAGTTGGTCTAGCTCAAATGGTTGTAAGCCTGTAGGCTATCCGTGGCACCTGTGGCGTAGAGCAGCTAGGTGAGACTCTCACTGGTGAGAGTGCGGGTGGATCCAGGCGTCGTAGACAAATGTTATGGAGGTCTGTAGTGTGAAGAGTGTTACAGGCTGGCCTATGATGACATGACATGATGGCAGGAAGGCAGCAGGTGGTTGTTAGCCCTCTATGGAGCTCGAACACCACTAGAAATCTGAGGTTTGCAGGGTCACGTACTGTACATATTGTGGCGGCACAAACTTGAGCTTGCCTGAGTCAGGTTGGTGGATGTTTCGCTTTTGGGCATGTGAGCCCATTACTCCATCCAACGTTGTCTGGCTGCTTCTGAGGTGTCAACTGGTTTTAATGGGATGCATCCGGCATTAGCATTTTGCCATTCAACAAAGCGTGCTGTGACTGTGTGTGTGAGAAACTGACCAATTTTTTGGTCCGAGTAACTCACATGAGCTATGTGTGGCTTGCATGGGTGCAGAGCACGCGGCGTCAGCTCTCGAGGGAGCAGATTGCCCTCACTGTGAGAAACTCTCAGTGCGCGTGCTGAGATCCAGGGGGGCTCTCTTTGCTGAAGAAGCGTCTTCGTCGCCCCGGTACGAGGAGTTATTGGAGGTGGTGACCAAGGCCGTTGCTAAACTGAGGTTGGAATGGCCCGATGAAGCCTGAGCCCCGCACCAGTAAGTTAGATGAGCGTTATCTGCGGGCTCAGCCACCACCTTCAAAACGGAGCCTTCCTTTTTTTATGGTGGAATAAACCATATTCAGCCAGGCTTTTTCATTTGTCCACGTACTTTTATGGGAATGTTTGTGGAATGAGAGAGAGCATGGCTACAGGTCGGCTACAGTTCGTCCTTGAAGGCTCCGTCCTTTTCCTCCAGGCAGCTCAGACCATCTTCAGCGCTGGTTGGGAAGGGGTACTCAGCAGCAGGTCAGGCTAACGCATGTCTGCACACGATGTCAGTGTTGCAGGCATACCAGGCTGACCTGCTTAGCGAGTTGGATGAGAAGGAGACGGTGAGCTCTGATGATATCCGAGAGCTCAGGAGGACCGCTGACCTCTCACTGCGAGCCACCAAAGTGACTGCACGCTTTATTGGCAGCTTTGGTGGCAGCGGAGAGGCATCTCTGGCTAACCCTGTCGGATGTAAGACAGGGCATGCCTGATGGATGCCCCACTGGTGTCTCAGGGCCTGTTCGGCAACGATGTTAATACTGTAGTCGACAGGCACCAGGAGTCATGCAAACAGGCGGCAGTATTTCAGCGGTTCCTCCCTCGCCGCTCTCCAACTCGCAGGGCTGCTGGGCGGGAGCAGCCCCAGCTGATTACTGGCTCCTTGTACCGGGAAACACAGAAGTGGAGTATTGCCGAACAAGCTCCTCCAAGAAGGAGAAGGGAGAACAGGGGGTGGCTCTGTACAGGTGTCCTCACAGTCGAAGCAGGATTTGAGGGTTGTGCTTCAGGCTAAGAGGACCCCTCGAAAGAAGCCCTGAGGTCCCTGTCCCATCCTCCGCACAGGAGATACATGAGGTTTGCTTTCGGGGGCAATGCATACCAGTATCGGGTTCTCCCCTTCGGTTTGTCCCTCTCACCCCGTACGTTCACGAAATGTGTGGATGCAGCCCTTGTGCCGTTGAGACTTCGGGGCATTCACATCCTCATTTATATAGACGACTGGCTCATATTAGCACAGTCAGCGGAGGATGCAATGTTTGGGGCTGAGGCTGAACGCCAAAAAGAGTGTATTGCAACCAGCGCAGACAATCACTTATCTCGGTGTGATATGGGACTCGATCGCGATGCATGCTCATATGACCTGTGCCCGCATCGAGTCAATCCGCATGGCAGTCTCAGCTGTGAGAGAGGGCCGGTCACTGACTGTCAAGCAGTTCCAGAAACTGTTGGGTCTCATGGCAGCTGCATCCAACGTGATACCTCTTGGTCTGCTGCACATGAGACCTGTGCAGTAGTGGCTGAAGAACAGGGGCTTTTCCTTGAGGGGAAATCCCCTCCGTATGATCAAAGCGTAACACAGACATGTGGAGGGAACCCAGGTTCCTGTATCAGGGCCCGATGCTGGGACCTCTGTGTCGTCGCATAACGCTCGTGACGGATGCATCTCTCACCGGTTGGGGAGCGGTCATGAGTGGCCGCTCAGCCCGCGGTCTTTGGCGCGGTCACCATCTTTCTTGGCACATCAACTGCCTGGAGATGCTGGCCGTGTTTCAGGCACTGAAACACTTTCTCACGGACCTGAGAGACCGGCATGTGTTAGTTTGCACCGACAACACATCTGTGGTTTCGTACATCAACCACCGGGGGGGGCTGAGATCAAGCCTCTTATTCAGGCTGGCTCATCGCATCCTGGTGTGGGCTCAAGGAAAGCTGTTATCTCTCAGAGCAGTTTATATTCCTGTCCATGAAAATGTGGAACAGACTTCCTGTCGATGCAGGGGACGAGGTCTAGAGAGTGGATGCTTCATCCTCAGATGGTGAAGCAAATCTAGAAAGTATTTTATACAGCAGAGGTGGACCTCTTCGCATCAAAGGAGAATGTGCAATGTCCCCTCTGGTACTCTCTAGCCCCAGCGGAGCTGGATGCAATGGTACAGACGTGGCCGAGGCTCCGTCTGTACGCTTTTCCTCCGATTGCTCTGCTTCCAGGGGTTCTGAAGAGAGTGCGCGGGGACGAGTTCAGCCTACAGCTTGTAGCGCCATTCTGGCCGGACCAAGTGTGGTTCTCGGACCTGATGTCTCTGGTGGACGGCTCCCCATGGGAGATTCAAGTCAGAAGAGACCTCCTCTCACAGGCAGGGGGCACGGTGGTGCACCCCCGCCCGGAGCTGTGGAAACTATGGGTATGGCCCCTGAAGGAGCGCAGCTCATAGCCACTGGTCTCTCAATTGAGGTTGTGGAGACCATCCTCCACTCCAGATCCCCAGCTACGAGGAAACTGTATTCCCTAAAGTGGAATGTCTTTTTCTCCCTGTGCGGAGATCATCAGCAGGATCCAGTTAACTGCCCAATTGGTACAGTGCTGGAATTTCTGCAATATAAGTTATCCACAGGGGTTGCCCACTCCACACTGAAGGTCTATGTGGCGCCGATTTCGGTTTACCATGCCTTAGTGAATGGACATGTTCATTTCATTGTTAATAAATCCCAACATGAAATCTGCATACGCAGCATTGATACATGAGGCCCCAGGTGCTTAGACCACAAGGAGAGGGTTTGAGTAAATTTAATGACAGCCTGTCAGTCAAATCTTTACTCAAAGCACTGAGGGCTCGTAGGTTTGGTCTCTATGAAGGTATCAAAGAAACAAACTGAAATAAAATCAGGAAGAGGATGAGGGAGAAGGAATGCTTTGCTTTTATAGTTTAAGCTAGGAGACACGACTAAGCAGTGTCATAAAACCTAGGGGTTCTGCTTGCTAAGCTAGCAGGGACACATCAAACACCTCGAGGTACATAGACAAAAACAATGGGAGTACAGCTTACAGTCTAACAAACAAAAAAGTCTGTTTTTATTAATGACATATTCAACAGATAATATTTTATTTTATTTATTGTGTCAGCAATGATGCGCTAAACTGATTAATATTGGAAGTAAAAAATAACTGTGTACTGCAACAAAAAGTTTGTTGATGAAAATACAGCTTCACCATCACATAAAAAAATTATATTTTAAAATATAGTAAAATAGAAAGGTTACTATAAATTTAATAATAATAATAATAATAATAATAATAATAAATCACAGTACAACTGTTTTTACTTTATTTTTAAACACTGCCTTTGTATATATAAAATACTTAAATAATTAAATAATCTTACTGATTCCCAAAATATTAATATTAATAAATATTAATAAATAATAATTTGTGAGTTTTAATTAATCAAGCAATTTCAAGTTGCCCAGGCCAATATTATTTAATAGAGACACACCAAAAATGCTACTGTCACTGCACTTATTTACAATATTGTGTCCATGTAAAACATGAGAAACTAGACACAGAACATTAGAAATAATCTGACAGGAATATAATGAATTCACATTTGTCTAAGCCAGCAGGTTTGCATTGTACGTCAAAGAATAGCTGTGATGTGACATCTGACATGACAGATAATCACGGAGAATTAATTATTTTTTCACATTAATAAACAATACATGATAAAGCAAATATTAGTCAAACGTTTCACAACAGTAATTTCAATCCTCAGATTTGCTTGATGTGCCACATATGAAAACCAGCTGTAAACAAAGTAGATGGAGGGCAAAGCATACAAATATAATTTAAGCACATTTTGCTCAAGGTGTTCAGCTAAATTCATGGCAGAGACTTACAGGATTACTTATAATTAGTTGGAAGAATTGTTTTGAAGCACAACAAAAGTAGCTCAAAATGTCAGTGCATCAGGCTTTCCTACTGAGCCTTATTCTGAAAGCACAAGAGAAATCCAACATCAATGCGCAGTGACGTGGCAGGCGCACATATGGAGTCTATTACTTTCCACCTCCTCCTCACCAAAATACAGGCTGTGTCGCCACGCTAACCAATTCTCATATTCCAGAAAAAAGCACAAAAATACATTTCAGCCTGCCAGCAGTCATGCGGTCAAGCTCCTACAAAGAAGAGAGAAACCACACGGATATTGAGAGCCACACTGCTAAATGCACAGCTGCAAGTGAATGGGAGTGTCGGTCATTTGCAAGATAGCATTTGCTGATTAACAAGTGCAAATTTAGGGTTAGTTTTGGGCATAATTCAAGTGGAAACCAATTTACTTATTGGATCAGGATCTTTTTTACAAAACTACTAGTAGTAAGTCTAATTTACATATCTTGCCGTTGGCACCAGGGGTGTTAACAAGACTCTCTACTCACCCTCACCTCAGAAAAAATGACTTCACATGAAGTGTGTCTAATATTTCTAATCAGAAACCGAATTAACTTGCAGTGAGTTTTATGATTAGAATTAATAATCTGCAACAACGAGATGACTGCTCCATTAATATTTCCCATAACAGCATCGTACAGAATACACAAACAACAGAGGGGATGTTAGCAATTGTCATTTTTAATTTTCTGCCCAGACAAGACAGAACGGGTGTTCAAGACGCTGAAATATAGAAGCTTGGCAGACCTTCCTGTCTCACTGTGTAAATGTGACATAGTCCAATTAGGTCTCAAGAACAGACATAGTCACACACACTTTGCGGTAAAAAGACAGGAAAAGAATGAACCGTCTGTGAGTCATCAGGTGTACACAGAGTCTTGAATCTCTTTTCTCCTTAGAAAGACTGAGCCTGTCAATCCTCCACATCACAGTGAGGCTTCTGCCACTTCACAAGAGCTTCAGAGTGGCAGGGGCAAATCTGTGTATTTTCCGCATTTGAACACAGTGAGAGTTTCAAATCAATTTGCAACAAACTTTTCCACACAAACCTTTCGTCTTCTACAGAATACGCCTATGAAGGTCAAAGGGGAGGAAAACCAACATCAGGGCTGAGAGGACGAGGATAAAGACGAGGAGGGCTGAGATTTTCTCTGCACAGAGCCATTGGTAAACACAACATGGAGGACCTGGAGGAATGAATAAATGCTATTTTCCATTTACTTGCACCAGTGAATCCTTGAGAGATACAGGATTGGATGGAGAGCAGAGTGACATGAGGCATATAACTGTTAGCGCAGAAATTGTGGCAAGGAATACCCGGCCCCTCTTGCTCCCTCTTTCTTTAGCTCCTGAGAGAAAAAAACCCCCACACAGAAATAAAGCAGAAAGAAAAGCTCCACGTTGTGCTCAGAAGAGCTTCTGTGCCACAAACAAGCATTTCTGTGTAGCCATGGATCAGAATGGAAAATTATTTAGGATTGAAACACAGTGTGCAGGGTGCTATTTATTTTAAGATTAGAGGACATCTACGCAAACAGAGAAGCCTTACACTTGGATATTTGCATTTATTTTCAGCCACCATTTGGTGTTCAAATGAAGAGAAAAAGAAATGTGTGAAGGGCTATAATCATGGGAACATGTGTATAATTTTAAGCTTCAAATTCTAAGCACTCGTACATTTGAACTATTCAAATAAAAAGAGACGTGATTTTTCAGTGTATAATAGACTTTGCTTTGACTTGAATGGGAAAATAACGATTGTGGTTCATTAGGGTTGCAGTCGTTATGTTGGCTGTTGATTGTGTGGCAAGAACCTTGCACCCAGACTGACCTTGCCCATCTGTTGCTCAAGAATTAGGCCCATTAATGGTCAGTAAGACATTGTAGTTTAGATATTCTAACACCACAAAGTGTTTTTGATTCTCAAGTACACAGTATACACTTCAGATCACAACTAAAGCAATGAACAAGATTGATCCCAAAACATCAGCTGCAGATTCATGCCAACAGTACCAATAATGCCCCTTAACACACATTCATATTAATCATTGGCCTTTTGCAAATATAGAAAAGCAATCACAAAAACAATTATCCAGTAGGATATGATAAAGTAGGCAATTTCATGCCCTACTGCTTGTGTTGTTGGGTGCTAGTCAAGCTGATTTGTAAATCACAGCCGTATATCATCTTTATTCTTAGTTTTGCATCCTCAACTCCCACACTGTACTCTGCTAAAAAACAGAGATGTAGAGAAGTGCTTAGATATATTCTTTGGATGCTGCGTCTTATACCATATCACGTCAATATTCAAAAACAATGCATTTTGCCCTTTCTTCATAATGCAATCACGAGTGCTGATATACGTTCCACCACAGCATGTGTCCTGTCTGCAAAGTCATTTTAGTTTCCTAAATCCCGAATGCTCTGTGGTTGAATTTTATTGCATCTAATATTAAAGAAACCAACATAATTCCTAAAAATATTACCCAAGTAATGATTTATGGACTGTGGTGATCTTTTTTTCTTTTTTTTTTTAAACATTAACTTTTCGAAGCAAAACTGCAGAATATGTTATTATTTACTGTTTTCCTATTCTGTGTTTGGTTGACATTTAAGAATGCAAACTTGAGGAGAAATGAAATCTTAGTTAATACACAGTATATAATATGCTGCATTCTATAAATATGTATGCCTGCCATTTTTCCTCATTTCAAAGTAATTTCAAACTAAATAAAACTGTTAACAGAAGACGTTGTGATACATACAGAGGAATTATGACATCAAGGCTTTGACTATTAGACACCATTGTATCTAGAGTTAACTGTACTTTTTTTGTGCAGTTCAGTATAATAGTGGTTCTGAGCTATTTACTTTCTCTTTCTTCCCTATGGGATTTATCTCCTTCTCTTTCCCTATGCACTTGACATATTTACAGTAGCAGTCTCATGCTGAACATGGCCAAGAGATAGTCTGAACGTACTTTAGGCTGGTAAAATGATTTTCAAGTTTAAGTCTCAATTAAAATTCTAATTGTGTGGATGACGTTATAAAGAGTACTGTAATTAAACTAGTGCAAATATTGCTTTATGTGTAGTTACAGATCACGGATACAATCTACATACTCGTACAGTCAGAGTTTATATCACACCTATTTGATCAAACTTACCTAACATACCCACCGACATGTATAATTTATATATATATATATTATCATCATATGGCAAAAAATTTTGATTTAATTCCATTGGTATGTTATGAAGATTAATTTACATTTGAACTTCAATGACTATAAACTAATGTGCTGAGTGATACATACTGCCAGGACATTGATGATTTTCCGTTAGTATGGAAGTTGCTATGAAACATTATAATTGTGTAATTTTAAGCTCAATTGGGGAAATATATATATATATATATATATATATATATATATATATAATTACTATTAATTATTATTAATTGCAATTATTTATATTAGCTGCCAGTAGCAGAATTGCCATCAACTAATCTGTTCGTTCAGCGAACACATAGTGTATTTAAGAAGGTATATTATCTTGGCCACAGAAAAATGCCTTCTTACAGTATTACTGCATTAGAGCATGTAGCAAGGGTCACAACCGTAAAGGGACACTTATTTGCAAGGCAGAATCAGAAACTCATGTAACTTGTGCAAAAGTTTTATTAACTCTATGTTAACTCACATGTATAAATACATTCACACTTAAGGGGGAAAGTGCAAAGCAAGGCTTAAGGGTGAACCATTAAGAAAGAGCTAGAATTGAAGTTATGAAAAGAGAGTTGACCAGGTTGACCACCAGTAAAACCATCAGTGCATAACTAATATTAAACCTCTGTTTTGTTTAGTTATATGTACGATTCTTGCTTTGCCTCTTTGGTGAGAGTCTGACGTAGTCTCGAAGTCCGGATGGTTACAAGGATTTGGATTGGCAATCATGTCCTCCTGTTTTGAAGAGTGATGAATTCCAAAAGATGTCCTGACTCTCGTGATAGGTAGATCAAAGCGGAGCTGGGAGATCAATCTGTTGCGATCAATGGATCTTGAGTTACCTGAAATTCAAGGCTTAGGCCTAGTGTAAAACTTAGAGTTAAGACCTAATCTCAGTGGCTCTCCAAGACTGCAGACCGCGTTGCATCAGCCCTGGGGGGTTGGTCACGAGATCAGCAAGATAGTGGTGTTTCAGCGTCCGGGAAGGTAGGAAAAAGAGAAGAGACCTAAAAATTCTGGTGTGAAAGCTTTTGTAACCTGTTGAGGTCACACCTCCTGTAGGTCAGAGACCAATGGTGCGTTGATTCCGTAGAGGGAACGTTTTATGACCCTTTGTTCTCAACATGCTAATTTGCTTCCACACTGGATTGGTGGATCAAGATACAAATTAGAACAGATTCTTAAAACACTGAACATTGCAGAGATATCAACAT
>JAUMHQ010000059.1:16393128-16435695 GCA_032361165.1 Enteromius paludinosus
AGGGAAAAGTCCATTGTCTTTGCAAAAAGGAGGACTAGTTAAGTTGAGTTCACAATTCCTTTGAGCAATAAAATGCACCTTTATCAGTCTGTTGTCATGGCAACCAAAGGCCTGGCTTGCCTTATCAGCAGCCCATCGGGGGGGAGGTTACACAGACACTAGTATTTGCAGTTCGATTTACCTCTTAGGTTGATGAAAGCGACACCAAAGTTTGTTAATACTGGTTAAATCTAACAAATAGTTTGTGCCGGATTGGACCAAATGCTATAAAAAAGAAAAAAAAAAATAATAATATATATAGTGTGACGGGCAACCCCGTAGGAGATCAGCATCGCCCTTGCAATTCATCAACAGCACCTGGACCTAGTCACTCTGGGCCAGTCGGTCACGTGCAACCCCAGGACAAAAGAGGAAACCACGAGTAGAGTGAGACCCATCTCCATACTGCTGGAAGCTATATCTCATACCTTGTCTCTCTTTAAACCCACAGAGCTTACACCGTGAACACTGAAACACTTACCGGTGTCGGTCCTGCTCGGCTGCAATTGGCCAGGATTTGAAAAGGCCCTCCACCAGGCTTTCCACTGGCCAGGAATGGATGCAGAGGTAAAACGCTTCTGCCAGGCCTGCCCGACCTGCCAGCAGACCTCTCCACGGAAACCTCCCCCCAGCCCGCTCATTCCTCTACCCATTATCGGAGTACCCTTCCAGCATTTCGGGATGAACCTCGTGAAATGTGAACCTCCTGAAACGCAGCTGCCAAAGTCCGGCCCGGGACATGAGCACATACTGGTAATCGTCGATTAAGCCACCCGGTATCCTGAAGCAGTCCCCCTAAGGAAGGCCGCCTCCAAGGCCATAGAACAAGAGCTTTTCCTGTTGGCGAGCCGGGTCGGCCTACCCACCGAGATACTGACCGACCAGGGTTGGCGGTGCGGTGAGATCCCAGGTAAGTGTGGCGTGTTCTCCTTTCTCCTCCCCGTGAGTGGTGATCCGTGAGGTTGTGCTTTCTTTGTGGTTTGGAGTGGCAGGGCCAAGCGATCACGGCGTAAGCTCTGTGGGTTTAAAGAGAGACAAAATATTTCATGTCCCGGCTAATGGCTGACCTCTGCCGGCTGGTGAAGGTAAAACAACTAAAGACCTCTGTTTATCCTCCCCAGAACGACGGCCTCGTTAAGAGACTCAACCAGTCACTAAATCAAATGCTACGACGGGTGGTGTCCGAGGATAAAAAGGATTGGGATGAGCTCTTACCATACGTCCTCTTTGGCATCCGGGAAGTTCCCCAGGCCTCCACTGACTTCACGTCCTTTGAGCTCATCTTCGGACGCCAACCCAGAGGTCTTCTCAACGTTGCCCGAGTGCCTGGGAGCAGCAGCCGGCAGCCCATCGAACAGTGGTTGAACACGTGACTGAGATGAGGGAGACGATCGACCGGGTCATGACATTAGTCCGGGAGCACTTGGTGAAGGCACAGCAGGCCCAACAACGCCACTTTATCCCCACCTTCTCCTCTTTAGTTGCCTGTCTGACAAACCTGACAAGGAAGGGGCAACCGGAGAAAGTGCAGTAGACCGCAGAGACAAAGGAGGTTTCCAGGCCATTAAAAGGGCCCTTACCTTGGAACCAGTGCTCCGAGCACCTAACTTTAACTGCCCCTTCCTTTTACAGACTGATGCTTCAGACACGGGACTCAGGGCCGTGCTCTCCCAAGTCCAGGAGGGAGAGGAGCATCCAGTCGTCTACATTAGCTGGAAGCTGACTCAGGCCGAGAGAAAGTATGCTGCTGTGGAGAAAGAAGCCCTAGCCATTAAGTGGGCTGTCCTGAAGCTCAGGTACTACCTCTTAGGCCATACGTTTACATTATATACTGACCATGCCCCCTTACACTGGATGCCCCGGGCTAAGGAGACCAACGCCTGGTCACTCAGTGGTTCCTGACGCTCCAGGACTTTCGCTTTGATGTCCGCCACCGGCTGGGAAACCCCGTAGGAGATCAGCGTCACCCTGGCAATTCATCAACAGCACCTGGACCTCGTCACCCTGGGCCAATCGGTCACGGCCAATCCCAGGATAAAAGAGGAGGAAACCATGAGCAGAGTGAGTCCCATCTCCATACTGCTGGATGCTGTATCTCATATTTTGTTTCTCTTTAAACCCACAGAGCTTACGCCGTGATCGCTTGGCCCTGCCACTCCAAACCACAAAGAAAGCACAACCTCACAGATCACCACTCACAGGGAGGAGAAAGGAGAACACGCCACACTTACCTGGGATCTCACCGCACCGCCAACATCACCGAAGTCTTTTCACTTATCACTTTGTAAATAAATCCACCCTTCGGGGATTGCAACAAGTGTTCTTGTTGCGTTGTCTTTCGCTGTTTATCACAATATATATATATACAGAAATCAACATTTGAAGTGGATCATAAAAGTTCATAAAAGTTAACAATACCTATTCTTGTCTTAGGAGAACTTTGATGAACTTTTATGATCCACTTCAAATGTTGACTACTTGTCATATTTTAACTATGGGCCAAATATGGGCTAAAAAAATAGATTGCCTAAAAAATAAATAAACATTCATCATTTAAAAGGTTTTTAAAACCCAAACATACTGTCTTAGCACAGGTGGTATATGAGATGAGTTGTAGGTGGCGCTGAACGAATGCCAAAGATGTAGCTGCCAGCCATTCTGCACTCATTTGGTAAGCTAACATTTATTTTCTCAGCATTACAGTACTGTGTGTTCTCACCTCCCTCTTCCTCACTGCATACCTCTCTTCACACTGCTTAGGTAATAGGAGCTCAATGTCTCTCTGCTCCTGTCATCACACATCTCAGAGGACAATCAGACCCTTTTTCCTTTTCTCTTTTTTTCTTTCTCTCTCTATCATTGGATTCAAATGATCTAACAGCCCCTTTTAGTTATGCATGAGTTGTGTTAGCTGAGGGGAAGCAGCCATGAGCTCAATAAACAGCTAAGCAGGATGCAGTAAATTTTGACCGCAACTTTCTCTCCAGCCTGATCTTATTACAGGTGTTTGGCTCTAATCATGCACATCTGGATCTCAGTGTTCAGATCCGTTACTGTTTGTCTATAAGGATAAATAGGCTTGCGCTCTGGCTCAACCAAAATCTGTTCAACTGTCTATTTTTTCATGAGGATTGTTTTGTTTTTTTTTCCTCCAAGAATTTATTTTAAAGCTTAAGACTTTAAAATACTCTTCATATATATATAGCCTATAAATATATATCCACATTAGAACTTAAGTTATACTGTATAGGTTCTACATCTGCAGTGTGTCAAAAAAACAAAACACAATAAATTAAAATAACATAAATTTATTTCTGTATTGATGAAAAGCATGTACACCATATGTAATGTTGATGCATGTAACCATGGACACAAAACAAATCTACTTCTGTGTCAAAACCTATAAGTGCTATTAAGAGCCTAGCAACAAAACAAACATAGAAGTGTGGAGAAAGCTATGATGATATTTGTAAGGGTTTGACTTCATTTCAGGAAAGAAACAGCATATTAAATTTAATTCTGGCAGTTACGTGAGGCCAACAGGGTGATATGAATAAAATGATAAGTTATTTCTAGAGGCTGAACACCAGGTTAGCAAAACATTGGATCTGATCAAGGGAGAAGGCAGCAGACCAGTGAATATTGATTTCCAATAATCAATTTAAAAGACGGCTGAGATTTGAAAAAGAAACTAGGAGGATTTGGGTGAATCAAGATTTAAGTGGCAAGTCTAGTCAGTATCACGCTGTGCTACTTTATGTGCCTTTTAGAGCGGCAAAATTTCAACTGCATGCTCTTAAAAGAGGGTTTCTACAGTGATGCCATAAAAGAACCTTTCAGTGAGCAGTTCTTAAAAGTTCCATGGATATTAAAGTTTCTTCCTGTAACCACACATCCCTATAAAAAGAAAATGTAATTTTTAAGAGTGTATGGTCTAGCTTTACATTATGTGCATATGTACTTACAATTAAATCAATCAATTCATACAAATGCAAATCTGACACTGCGGTAAATCAGAGGTAAAAACAATATAAATACTGTTCAGTATCTTGCACAGACCTCAATGTTTCCTCTCGAGCTGCAGGGTTTAATTCGATTTTTAATTTTTTTTATACTCCAAAAGCCGTGGGTCCCATTGACTGCCATTATATGACTGACAGACTGCAACGGTTTGAGTTAAAAAAGCCTTTGTTTGTGTTCTGAAGAAACAAAGTCACCTACTGTACATCTTGGTGCCCTGGCGGTAAGCAGGTAAATATCAAAGCTTTATTTTTGGGTGTACTAAATCTTTTAACCATACATCTTAACCTTTCCAGAACTTTACCTGTACCCCCCTTAAATAGCAGCAGAAGTGTATTGCGAGACATTACAAACACAATAAGTAATGTACTTATTTTTTGAAGCAAGTAAGGCCAGCTTACAAGTGGGATTGAGTGTATACTGAACTTTTTCAGGCAAAACTGTCCTCATATAGTCTCATATACTCATTCTGACAGTCACATCACCGTCCAAATGAAAATCAAAGACTGAAAAACAAATTTTTTTAACTTTGCCCCATGTGAGTTTGGGCCATCTTTTGTGAAGAAGCTGAAATAAGATCCTAGTCTCCTGTTAATAAGCAGAGGACAGCTCTCCTGGAGCTTAACCACAAATTGTTTTTTATTAAAGCCTGTAAATCTGTTTTAGTAACTGTGTAGCACAGTTCCAGTCTGTACAGGGAAGGCCTCTTAAAAGCATCCAAAGAGGAAGAATTAGCAGCACTGCTATTCTCATGGGCCGAATGAACTTTAAAAAAGAGGCGAGGAGAGTGACAGTGGCTGGTGATGGAGAATGCCACCTCTTCTCTATCACTAATGTTCTATTTATGTTTCAAAGGGAGCTAATTACTCAAGATCCAGGCTGTTAAAGGCAATTACCACATTAAGAGAATGAGAAGGGTTTACTAAAAATGTTGCCGTCCAAATCCATTCGAACTGCTAGATTGATACCAGACTTGAAAGCATCTGCATGTGGAACCAATTAGAAAGTTAATTGGTTTATGATTGGGGCAAACAATTCAAAGCGAAACACTATAGATGTGTAATGAAAGGGACAAGTGCCTTTCCAAGTAGAGCACGTGTATAGGGCCTATGTGCAGGTTTGCGAAAATATACACATTTGACTCAGAGCCACACTGTTCTTTTTAAGAAAATAATCCTGAGCCCCAGAAATATTGTGGAAAGTAAGGAAACTCTGATGTCATTTGATTTTACACCACAACACACAGTTTGAGCTTCTCACTTCTGCAATAAAAACACAAAGTAATAACAACAAGCAGACATTGCAGTGATGGAGAGGACTTTAAAACGTGGATGAGTGTTCCAAACGTTCACTCTTATAAGGGAATGGAAAGAATAAATCGAAAGAGTGTGACTCCAAAGTATAACATGAGGCTGTAAAAGAACACACAATAATTATTAAAGTTAATATGATGGCCTGGTTTTACTATTGTGCAGGGTAAAAAGAACTTTAAATTGAGACATTTTGCTATAGTAAGTAGTGCTCTCTGAAATGTTTTCCTTCACTGAATGCATCATGCATTTTTTAGGGTTTGTGCAAGAAAAAAAAAAGAAAAAACTGACTGGATTTTTATTTATTTAATCAGCAGATGTGAATAAATAGACAACAGATGTGTCTATATAAACAGTTTTTATGTGTTTATTTAAAAAATAAATAAATAAATAAAAGTAACAAAGATGTAGAAAAAATACAGAAACCCTGTAAAGTCCTCAAAATAGGTGAAGCGTTTGGGCTGGCCATCTATAAAACCTGTGGCACATACTGTGGTGAAATTGTTTGGTAGATTGCAGAGCACATTTCCTGCATAGTGCTGAATAGTCGTTTGAGAGGAAACAGTCCGTGGACATTGATTGAAGCCTTGCCTTACTCTCTCATGCAGCCAGAATGCTGCGGTAAACCTTTACAAGGAAAGGAAGATGGTAGAAAAAGACAGAGAGGAGAGGTGGGGGGGTGACAAATCTGAACACAGGCCTCTCTTCTGCTGGTGACACCCAGGCACATTTTTCTTCCTTAAAAGTATATGTGACTGCCGGGGATGGGGGTGAATGAGGAGTGCTTTAGTTTGGAAACAAAACCACAGTGAATTTGATAGGCCCCCATGTCTCTTAAATCACTGCGCTTTGCTTATTTATTTAGCTACTTGCATCATTCTTCGCTCCGACTCTGTCTGCTTTCACAGTGGTGACAACAAAACAGCCATCATTTTAGAGCATAAAAAGCTTAGTGCGTAATCTAAAAGTGGAATTGTGCACGTCATGCTCCTTATTGAACTTTTATTGGTCACTGTGCACTCTTACTGAGGGGAGATTCTCCAGGGAGGAGGCCAAAGTTTAAATCAATAGCATGCGAAACCTCCTCCTTTTACTCCTTTCTCCATTTCTCTCTCTTTCTAACCCATATTACGTATGCTATATTGATGCACACTGTCCTTTGTTAGTCAGAGAAGAAATGCGAGTATAGTTAAAGCACACATAGTTGACCACCTCTGCAAATAAAAACAAGACAATTTGTTTGTCCCACAGAGCGAAGAATTTCAATTTTATTATTCATCTTGCATGTCTCTAATTCAGCACAGACCTTCTTTAACCTTTCATGAAAGGCAAGCAGTTACAAGCCTGAATCTAATAAGTTGGATGCTTAGAGTCTTGAGAAAATAATAAAAGCAAATTAGATTAGACTCTGCATTTGATCTAATTGTGGGAGTCAAGACGTTTACTGTCTTTTTTCACCCTTCCCTTTGTGTGTGTGTGTATGTGTTGCACCATGGACATTACATTTTTGGTATTCCTGAAAAATAAATAAATAAATAAATAAGTCAATTCTTGGTAACATTTTTATTGGGTATTAAGTTGGATTAGGGATGTAGAATATTGTCATGCAAAATATGTGCTTTTTACTAATAAACAGCCAATACTAGCATGCATGCAAATAAGCAAGTGGTACACAATTATTTTTAATAAATTGATCTGACAACATTGAAAATGCCCATCTTGGTGCTTACCGCCTTAACTGTTCTCTTTCTAATATTCTCAGAAACTCTCAATTTATCTGCTAATCTCTCCAAATCTGTTCACGTATACCCTTGGTTGAGGTTTGTGCGGTCTAATGTTTGTTTCATGCTAAGCAGTGGAGAAATGGGAAGTAATTTGAACATGTTTGAGGCAATTTCCACCCTTCTAAAAGTGATTGAGCATAACCAGCTAATTAGACATTTACATTTAGTAGCTAAATAAACACAACTGGCAGGAAGAACAAGAGCAGAAGACGCAAGAGTCATTATCTTCTCAGCCAACTGATTGGTCTGATAATGAAAGAAAGGCAATGATTCCTTAAGAAATGATCCGAGCCTGAGTTTTATAGCCTTTAATGCCAGCCATCTCCAATCCTAAAATCTGCGGGAGTCAAATGGAAATCATGCTATCGGCAGCGAACACGGGGAACTAATTAACATTCTCTACCTCAAAACTGCCTCACACGTGCTGCGGTGCAGCTGTACTAAGTCCTACTTTCTTTCATCCACTAGATACTTCCTTTAAGAAATTCAAAAAGGGAAGAAAAGAGAGCAGGTGAATGAAGAAAAAAAGCAATATAAGTCACTGATAACCTCCAGGGTTGCTGGTCTAATCTTGATGTACACTTTGAGCTATGGGCCAAGGGGTAGAGCCTAGTGATACAATGAGGCCATGAAAACGATGACTAAGCAGGATGAGCAGTCTCAGTTTTAGGATGTAAACAGATGTAGAACTACAGCTCGAGAACTGCAGGCCTCCGGGGTGCCAGGCGAGCTCTTCATTCATAAAATCTATCTCGGCCGAGCGTTTAGCCAGGCTCTGCCTCACTGCGTTGACTTAGCCTGTTTTGTAATTAAGTAGCAGGATGATTCGCCTCATTTCACGACTTGTAGGTCTGGAGCTTGGTTAAGATGAGAATTCAACCTCCAGGACTGGCAGACTGACGGGCTGAACTGTCCCTCACTGCTTGGCCTCCAGGGCCCGGTGACAGAAAGAGTAAACTGACATGCTAATAGAGGCCCAAACGGAGAGGCGCATGAAGGAGCACTTTCAAACAGTCCTTTCAATCTGGAATGGAGAAAATACAGCTATTAACTCTAGAGAGCGGGTTATAGAGGGCTCACATTAGATGCTTAAACACTGTTTAGTGATCACTCCACAGATAGAAAGATACTGTTTTGTCTAATCTAATAAATATTGCAAAGGCATATTAAAGTTGTATGATGTATAATTGTGTTTTAATCTAATGGCAACCAATGCTGCATTTGTTTGATCATAAATACAATAAAACAGTAATAAAATTATTTAAAATATTGGTTTCACTTTATTTTGATGGTCCCCTTTTTTGATAATCTGTAAATTGTAATAATATGATACAATTTAATCAAAATATTATTGCAATTTAAAGGAACACTCCACTTCTTTTGGAAACAGGGTTATTCGCCAACTCCCCCGGAGTTATATGGTAAATTTTTACCGTTTTGCAATCTATTCAGCCGATCTCCAGGTAGCACTTTTAGCATAGCTTAGTATAAATCATTGAATCTGATTAGACGAGTAGGGTCGCATTCAAAAATGACGAAAGAGATTCAATATTTTGTATTCAAAACTTGACTCTTCTTGCAAGCTGGGGACTATTTTCCACAGGTGCTGCATGATATCACTGAGGGCCATGTTACAGCAGCAAAATTCCTTGATTATTATGCCAGAATGCAAATATAGTTCTCAAAAAAGTACTTATTAAAGGAATAGGCCATCCAAAAATCATTTACTCATTCTCATGTGATCCTAAACATGCACAAGTTTCTTTCTTATGCTGAACATACAAGTTTCAAGTGACATGAGGTGAGTAAATGATGACATTTTTGGGGTAAATTATCCATTTAAAAGCATTATTTTAATGACGTAATTTTAAAACAGAAAGATCTTGATATAGGAAGATATAAAGATATTTCCCCCCCTCATACTATTCTGTGTTTTTTAAGGTTTTAATGATTTTGTGTTCTACACGACAAAACAATTTGTATATCACATTAATGCATGTCAGCAGTCCAGCGGCACTCAGATTGTCTATGTATTTTGTATTCTGTCTTTATTTTGCCACAGTGAGAACAACCAATGTACAGACAAATCAGATTAATACCTGCTTTTCAGCGCTATTAATTTGCACACACATTTGCTATTTCCGAAAACTACTCTCAGGCATAATAAATCACTTTGCATGTATGCGTGTAAGGGGCACATTCAGATTTCATATTCATTAATGGAAATCTGCAAAAAATGACAAGACAAGCTATTTGCTTGTGCGAAAGATACAGTCATCAGTAGACTACATCAAAATATCAGCTCAGACATTTTTGTTGGGTAGTACTGTATAATGAAGTGAAAAGTTCAGTGTGTAATCATTATTGTCGAATTACCACAATTTTGTCCATGTTTATCCGGAACTTCATCCAGAACAGTAAGTTTGTGTACAATTTGTTTATGCTCAGAGAGGAAAAGTTCTGTTTCTGAGGTAACACTGGGGAGATTTTATCTGGCAAGAAGCCTTCACTCTGAATACACATATTATCTATGTGCACTTCTAAGCAGAACTCAAATTGGATGACCCGGTTTCAGTTTCTGTTGATCTCCTACACTTAAAAAACTAATTTTGCGGATCATATTTCTAGCATTAGCATTTAATAGATGTGTGTGCCTATCTGCTCTCCGAATAATATGGAAGTTTGGGAGACGGCTATATAGTGACATTTGCCACAGACACGAGCTATACAAATGCAAATGTAATCTGCCTGTCCTCCTTGAGATCCTAATTGTTTGCAGCTGCACTCCAATCTTTGGGATAAAAGCAGTATTTGCTTCTATTAGAGTCTGCTCTGACTGGAGACCACTCTCTCACGAAGGCATATCATTTAACCATTTCTGGCGCGGAGGAAAACAGATCAATGTCAACACCAGACGACTGCACACTAATCCAGGGATTAGACTGAAGGTCATCTGGCTAACATTACTAAAATAAATAGCTTAAAAGTTCAGGTTTTGGTGTCACAGGATTAAAGAATGTCTCTGACTGAATGAGGTGAATTGTAAATAGAAGAACAGTGAGTCAACGATAATACCAAAGCAATGATGTTACAATGGCAATGCAATAATGGCCTTAACCAAAGTCTGTAAACAAACACTCCAGAGTAAATCTAGCAATCCATATATATATATATATATATATATATATATATGCATTTATTTATTTATTCAGTTTTTTCCTGTAAATCTCTTATGTGTACAACTATTTAAACCACCAATTGAGCATGAACAGTATGAAAGCATTACTCAGGCAGCATTACAGCAAGTAAAGGCATGCTAAACATGTATTGAAATGATGTATGTGAGTGATAACATACACATGTCAGGAGCTTTTTTGAAAGAAACTACTATAATTCAGCAAAGACAAATAAACTTAATCAAAAGGGACAGTACAGACATTTATGATACCACAAAGAAATTCATTTTCAAAGAAATTCCATTCTTGTTCTTTTGAACATTCTGTTCATCAAATAATCCTGAAAAAATTGAAAAAAATCACAATTAAAGTCATAAACAAAAATAATGAAAAGGTTTCTTTTTTTTTTCTTGAGCACCAAGCATCATGTGACACTGACAACTGCAATAAAAGCTATTGGAAATACAGCTTTACCATAACATGTATAAATTCAGTTTGTTAAACATTTAGAAAACAATATTACCGTTATTACAAGATTGCCTTTTTTTGTCTAGATGATTGAAGAGCGCCCCTCCCATTAATTAAAAATGTGTATTTTATTATTATTATTATTACTACTACTATCATACTAAATAATTTTCCCCAGACACATGGGTAAAATGCACATGTAGATGCAACAAGAGAAAGAAAAAGTGAGTGAAAGCAGACTGCTGTAACGGTAGTCTGCTTGTGGTCATGCATAAGGCTTCATTTGGGAATAAGAGAGAGATAAATGAATAGGGGACAGCGACAAGGGCAAAGCTCAAAGGAGAGCAGCATGAGACGAGTGGAGCATTTCAGCATGGCCTGCTTCTCATTAACATTCCTCTACATTTAGAAGAGCAGAGAGAAATCCACACACACACACACACATTCACCCCTATCATCATCACATCTGACCTCGTTTTATACAACTTAGCCTGCACAGCTTAGTCAGTTTGAAGCAAGAGGGGGAAAAAAAACTAATCATAACATAATCTGAAAGCTCTACCAATTTATTCCTGGAACTGATTCATTAAAAAGATGTCCATATTTCTTAATTAATCCCTCAGACATGTCAGATTCAGATGTTTACACACAAGCAAAATATCTAGAAGCAAAATTCCACAAACGAATAGTGGGTATTACTGTAAGAGCAAACGCCCCGGTCTATTTAATGAGAGGGATCAAAAAACTAAACACACCACAAGGCCTTGAGTCTGATGAATCTGATCCAGACATTCTGGTGTCTGTGGTGTGGCTGGAAAAGGATGAAGGTTTTGCAATGCTTAATTGCTGGCTATGTTTTTCTGCATATAAGCAACTTAAAACTTGTTCCGGAAGTATGGGTGTTCTGTAAGTGTCTGTGTGCATCCCTGAAAACAGATGAATGCCTGTGTCCGTTGCAGAGGGTGTGCATCTTCATTAATGTCCAATCAAAATCCAATTACAGCCCCTATCGGTGCAAATTAAAGCCGTTTGCATTAAAATGCTACTGCGGGCTGAAATATTTCCAATCACTGCAACGCTTGATTATCACTCTGTCAGGATCAGCCTTTGGAAAATTAAGTATGGCATGTTGGGGGTTTATAAATTCCCCCGCCCGTTTTCCCTGTGGCCTATTTACCATAAACTGTGTGAAAACACAAACTGCAGCAAACATGGCAAACATAAATAAATAAATAAAGAGTCCGGCAGCCGGCACAAGGACATGCCCATTAACCAGATGTCCCCTGAGTGATGTCATCCAGTGCCCTCAGCAAGACCACAGTTCCCACGGGCAATAAGAGCACATTCCCTCCATTCAGATCGGGTATGGAAAGGATGAATGTCCGCTAATACTGAATTAATTTATGAATTAATGAATGTTCCTAACTGACGCATTATAAATAGTGAGGTTTTGACTTTGTTGTTGAAGGATATGCTGCCCCTTGGAGGACCACTGCCTCCTACTTAATTGATCAATCTAATCAATGGCAATGGGATTAGAGATCCTTCCACACATTATATGGACAAAAGCATGTGGACACCCAAACAACACCCCCATGTGCTTGTTGAGTATTTGAGTATTCAAATCACTTGGTTTCAAAGAGGGTTGGTCGGCTTCTGCTCTTCTGGGAAGGCTTTCCAGTAGATGTTGAAACATGGCTGTGGGGATCCACTCCAATTTAGACATGAGCACCAGTGAAATCAGGCACTGATGTTGGGTGATGTGACATTTGTTGTTCTCATTCATCTTAAAAGTGTGAATAGGGTTCAGACAGCATATAGTCAGTCAAGTTCTTACAGACCAGATTCAGTAAAACATATCTGTGAGGACCCAGCACAGAGACATTGTCAAACTGGAACCAAAAAATGACCCTCCATGCTGCCACAAAGTTGGATCAATAATTCACTTAAGAGAGTCTCTTTCTCTCTCTTGCTCTCACATTATTTCACATCACACAAAACAGTTAACACTTACCTTTTTTTAACAATTATATAAACAATTACATATTCACTTTTTTTTTCCAGTCAAAGAAAGATATAGCTTTCAGGATATTTCCTTCACAAGGGGATCACCATATTTGAGGTTTTTGGAGTCTAAAGAATTCAAAACTGATATTTTATGATGGCATTGTTTGAGTAGCATTATTATTTGTCTTCACTTTAATTAATGACCTAGCCAAACCCATTAATTGGAAGGATGCCCAAACTTTTGTCCATGTAGTCTATCATCACTGAGAAAATGACATTTAAAAAAACTGGTAGTTTCCCAGTGGGCTGGAGAGCTCAAGGTGGCTGTTGAGTTTTGTGAGTGTGTTTTCGGTGCTCGCCACGCTTCAGTCACGCCTCTGTCAAACAATGATGGAGTGACAGTGAAGCACTCGCCTTACACATCTGCTATGGGCCCAGGAAGCTTCCCCCAACAGCTTCATCATCAGCAAGCTGTAATCATAATGGAAGAAAGGGGTAACAAGAGCCCTGGAAAGGGTAAAAGCTAACTCTGATACCCAGGCTGTCATTTAATCTGGTTAGATGTAGTTGACAACAATCATCAAAAGTCTCCTTGAAACAAAGCACAGAGAAGGTGAACTGTCTCCATCGCTTCTTTCACTCATTCATCAAGTGAGTTGGGGAGGGCCACAGAAACCCCCTAATCTCCTCCCATTCTCATTTTAAAACTGAAAGCAGAAGGGGAAAAAAAAGAGAAAAACATTAAATGTTGGAAGAATGTGCTTTTTATTGCCTCCATCTTACATCAATTTAGAGCTTCTAATTAAGACCACATGTCCTTGAGTCTATGCCTGGACCAGTGTGCAAAATACAATATTAGAACGTCTAGACACCTTTTCCTCACCAAAACAGGTTAGCTGGTTTATTTTTATTATAAAGGACTGGTTGAGATGTGCCTCTTTTTTGTCTGCTTGTTTAATTTTGAGGTCATCTTCAGCCACTCTTCGTGATTTTGTTTGGTGAGAGTCTCAAACTTCCTCAAACAGAAACATAGAGTGTGGATATGCTCATATTTACATTTAATCACATAGTATACAAATTCCCAGAAGAGAACAAACAAGCCATTGTTAGTCATGTGACCTGTGGATGGAGGGGGCGGGCGAAAGAGAGAAAAGGGAAGAAAGAGACAGAGGGTGTGTAATCGGAGAGAAAGAGCCATGGGAACGCTTGTGTCTGTTTATTATGTTCACTTAACAAAGACAACATACTGCTATTCTACAAACTTGGGTTTAGACCAATATTTCGAAATGTAACTCTTTCAAGCCACATTCACCACAGTTTCCCCCCGAACTTCATCCTTGACACCTAAAACGTTGCAACTGTGGCAATCACTGCTTGCCAACTTCCTAACAACCCAAAACAGCTTAGCAACCCCTAGCAAAGCATACTCAACTGCATTTTTGACCTTCAAACTTCAAATCACCTTCAAAATGCTCAAGCATTCAAATTGCGTTAGATTTACATAACCAGCCTAGATTATTATAGCAAACTATTTTTAACCTTCCAGACAAGCGATTTTCCAGTCAACACTTGGATTTTGTCTTAACAAACTGTCCTATTCTAGTTTTATTTTATTATTCCCCTAAATTCTTAGCCATAAATTGATTTTTGTTTTAAACCAACAGAGGGAAGAACAACACGCCTATAATACAGGTCTAAAAATAAATATCTAGTATGTGCTCCAGCAGTAATGCCTGAAGAGAAGGTTTAAAAGCCCTTTGAGTAACAAATTCAAAACATTTATGAAAACAATTGTTAATTAAATAATAATTACAGCTTTTTCACTCAAATATGGTCTTGCTTTTTAATCAGTTTTATATGATTAACTTTACATTTTATTACTTCAGATCTTGCATGGACTTGCATTATGTGTTTCAATATGGGGCTGAATTATTTGGCATTGATGCACAGTTACATGGAGAAAAGAATAAATGAATGTATTGTGGTTTCTTTTATTTCTCTTGCTCCAGTAAATGAAAAAAAAATAAAAAATAACAAGGCAAGAGCAGTGAGATTCACATGCATGGCCTTATACATAAATATATCCATGGTGGTGAGGTATGGCGATGAAATCCCAGTATACTAAAACAGCACTTTCCAAAAGCACTGAGTTAAAAGCCATGTAAACTGATTACCGAGTCTTATGGCTAAATCACATTATATATATAAAAAAAAAAAGACAACATAAAAAAAAAAAGAAATCACTGTTTCACGTTGATTCCTGGAATTGGGGTATTGATAGGTACTGGAAAGGTATTTCTTCACCTCTCTCTCTTTCTCTCTCTCTCTCGATGGATATTGTAACAGGAACAGTAATAAACTTGAATAGCCAGGTTTATGGAATCTCTTGTTTCACTTGCTGTGATATTTCTTATATTTAATAATCACTCCTCTGAATGCTTTGTGGGGCAGAAAGTTTACAGTAAAAGCTCAGGTTTAACCACCATATTGATATGTCAATTCTGACGGATGACCACAAACACGGGTTGCATGGAGCTTTTTAGAGTAAACAAAAGATGATCTGCTTAATGAATTGTCAGCACAGATTTGGAATGGGTGTCATGCCAGAAATTGTGTTAGAAAGTTTATTTACTGCAGTTTATGTGTCAAGGTCTGACTGTCACACTGTCTCCTGGGAAGTTGATGAGCACCTATTTTATCTAGAATTGCATCATTGTACAGTTTCTGTCAGCACAGTGGAGAGTTGCTAAAAGCCCCTAAGCCACCAGGATGCATGTTCTGCTTTTTCAATATGGAAAATTACTGATTCTGAAAAAAGTAGTTTTTAATGGAAATTTGTCAAAGCACAGAATATTCTGTGTTGCGGCATTCGACAGCCCTGAATTTCTGTATTTGTATATTGATGATGCTTGCCAAACCATTAAAGAATATAAGTCATAGGTTCACACCCACGTAAAAAAAGAATCCAGGATGTCATGCTGGACATTGTGTCCTTGAGTGGGTCAGTTAACCTGAGGTTGTTCTAGAGACTTTTTCTGCAATTAGTATTGCAGGAAGTCGATTTCACTGTTGACTGCCATTGTTAAATTAATGGTTCACCCAAAGCAAAAATCCTAACATTATTAACTCACCCTCATACCATTTCAAATCTGTATAACTATTAAATTCATATGCATATTCATATCTCTTCTGATGAAACCCACATTTATGCTTAAGTCCCCTGGATAGCATTATATTTTCATTGCCACAAGTCATTATGTATTCACACTCTTACACCTTAGTAAATTAAAATAGCACATTTTAAATTCACTGGAGTCACATCTGGTCAAGGACACGTGGGTTCAATCAAACAGGTAAGTATTTATTTTCAACTCAAAGCAATGGCTTCCAGGCAAACACGAATTGAAAATTGCTGCAGAAGGAGTCAAACAGGCTTAAATCCTTCTTTCCTTTCTCTTGTAGGTAGGTGGTGAACCAGATGACCAAGACTGACAGGTAGGTTAAGACCAGCATGGGAAGCTTGCAACCTTGAGACCAGACAGTGAGTGTTTGGAGTGAGCGTGCTTATGAAGGATGCACGTACTGTAAGTCAATGCAGGTGTAGCTGATTAGGTGTGAGGGATCATGACAGAGTGCAGGTGAGTAGCAAGGGATGCTGGGAGATGTAGTGTGTTTAAGTGACTGAACTCGTGGATGTGACAACTGGTAATTATTAATACTGAGAGTTTAAAGTTTAGAGTTTAAAAATAGAGCATAATGGCATTTGACCGTTTGTATATATTTCAAGGCATCGGCTTAGTCTCAGCTGTAATTTAATTGATTTGGATTTCACATTATTTTAAAACCCTATACCTTTTTTATGCACGGTTCACTTAATTAATACATTTTGATGTTTGCAAGCTTGTTTGGCTCATTCCACAAAGAATAGGTGTGAACAACTTCAGCTAATTGGCACTTTGAACAACTGCTGCACAAGACCCAAGAAAATGAATTCTCTTACACACTACATTTTCAGTCATGGCCTGCGGACTGGAGAGAATCTCATTCAAACAAAGGGGCCATTAATGCACTAAAGATTCGGGGTGGGAGAAAGGGTTCAGTGTCTCAGAGCAACTCCCAGTAGTTCACTGCACAGTAGGAAAGAGGTCTGAGGGAGGGTTGAAGACTTCCAGATCTCATTTCAAAGATGTGGAGGCCAGGCTTTAGGGTGTTGGGCAAAACAAGCGAGTTCAAGGAACAAAAAGTGCTGAAGCTGAGTCCATAAAATAAGTGAAGAGGCCAGTATCATCTTTCCCGTCTAACAGCGTTGACCGTAATTACCATTAGCAAGGAAAACCTCCACTGACTGCAATAGATTGTGATGGTCTGTTTGCAAACATCTTTGAGGGGCAGATAATTTAATGGTGTACTTTTTTGGCAATGCTAACCGTTTCCAACCACGTGGTTTAAAAGAAGATTCCATTTACAGTGAATCCACATCATCAATGCATGTGATGTAAACATGGTTGTGTATGGAGTTTAAAGTGTCCTCATCTGTCATCTGAAGTCAGTGGCTTAAATTTAGGATTTAAAGACCAGAAATCAGAAAATGAACTGGTGTGACATCATTTCCAACAAAATCAGGCCAAAAGAAAGTTAATTTGGAGTTAATTTCTAGTATTCGAAAGAGATTGCCTTTGCAAACTTTCTAGAAGAGTTCACTGGCAACATCCTTCAAACTGCCACAGATACTCCAATAGTTCGAACTTGCAGGTAACAAAATAGTAATGATAAGCGAAGCGAGTTTGGCGTGCTGTCCGAGGAGAAAACTCAGGGTTTCCTCTGGTTTTACATGTAAACACTGTAGTCTGTGGCTTTTTAAAGTGTGCATATGTAGGAAAGTATATGTTCTTTACAGTGTAGCTGTTGTAAGGCGGTGCTCTGTGGCTCTGTCCGACCGTCATCAGTGGGAACCTTCCCCGGAATATTAGTTCCCACCCGGACGCTTTAGACCCACTCACCTCGAGGATATCCGCTCCAGGTGTAGCTTGTTTACTTCCCTATTTATAGGGGAGTTCGCTAGCCGTTCTGTGCGAAGTTTTGTTTCATACAACTCTGAGCGATTGCCCTTGCGGATTATTTGGACTGATTCTCGTTATTACCTTGGACTGTTTATCGTTGCCGAACTCTGCCTGTTGCCCTGACCCACTCTGATTCTAGCCTGATACCCCGATCTCTGCCTGAACCCGGTACTGTTTGCCCTGTCTCTGATACTGTTGTTGTTGGTGTTTGTTTTGTTTTTGGAGAGTATGGCTAAAATCATAGAAACTGCAAATGAACATGAGTCTCTATCAGTTTCCAACAGACATTTTGGAAGTTCCAAGTTATATGACTAAAATGTTTTTTGTAGTAACCAGTATATTTGTGCATGTGCAGTATTTGGTTGGGGTTAGCTGAAAACAAATGTTACATTTTAACCACAAATGATCTGCGAATCCATTTTCGAATCAGAATATCAGGAAAATGTGCCACTTAATATCCCACACAACAATTAAAAAGATCATCGGTTGAGACAGTTGTGACAGATGAGTGCAGTCTTTGAACATTCACCTTTCTGCACTTTTGATATCTTCGAGATATGAATCATGAAATGAACATGAACCAGAGCTGAGAAGCAAAGGTTCATATGTGGTACATGAAAGGTCTTCCGCTGGTAGGCTTTTAAATGTCTGATATATATTAATTAAACACATGAAATTAAATACAGCAGAGAATAAATGGACCTCTTCCGATAACCTTGAGGCACTCTAAACACAACGTCTGAAGCATAAACCTAGCTAATTAATAATGAGATATAAAGAGTGATGTAATGTTTAAGGGCCAAATCAAATTTGTGTAGTGGGTTAACTCACTTAGGAACACATTACCTCTCCAGCCCAAGATGGATGCGTTTGAGAGAGGAGGCTGGAGATGCGCTGTGGTTAGAGAGAGGCCTAACCTGATTAAGAAAGAACTCCTTTTCCTGCACGCATCATCCCTGATGGATGAAATGGACCGCCGTGCCCGTTACTCTGCCCCTTGGATTGAAGGTTCCCGGAAAATTCTTGCGATTGTTCCCGCTGATTGTAACACTTCTATCCCGGCAGGTCTTTAAAAAGAAACTCTATCTGCCTGACTGAGGCTTTCTTCCTGATCTTCAAGGCTTTTAACTACAATGTCTGTGTTTGTGTGGACCATGGGGCATGCGGAAGGATTTCGCTAAAAGGTGAAACAGATTACGCCAGCTGGGAAAGTGCAGGGATGCAGCCAGATGGTTTGTCAATGGATTCAGAGATTTTTCACACGATTATTTCATCATCACTGCTCAGAATTTCCAATGAATAAGTGCGGTAAAACACTGCAGATGTTATTTCAGTTCAGAATAGTGAGTAATATGTTTGCAAAACAAAACAACAGGTATGCGTGTTACCTACATAATCTTATTTTATCTTTGTGCTCTGTTGGGCAATACACTACCACTGTCTGCCATCTGTTAAACTGCATGTTATTCTAAAGTCACGGGAGAACAGATATTACATTTAAAATAAATAAATATATAACAGTTATTATAACAGTTTTTTTTTAGGTCATGGAAGGAGAGCAGTAAGTTACCATAAATGTGCACAACCAGTAAATTCCCATAAAAATGGCATGTACGACAGTCCCAGATGGAGATTTTTGGGGTCACCCAGTCTGAGGAATTTCAATCGTCAACTGCAGACATATGGAAAATCTATACTGTGAATATGACACAATTCGCTCTCTATCTAAAGCCAACTGCTCTTTTTTCAAGGAATGTGGTCCAAAGATAAATAATATATTTGTAAAGGAACTAATAATGACTTAATGTAGGAATTTTAAAACAAATACAGATAATGTAATTCATAAGTTTGGGGTCAGTAATTTTCATTTTTGAAATATTGAACAAAAAGTAACAACAAATGTATTTATAGTGTTACATAAGATCTCGGTGCTTTCAAGTATTTTATTCATCACAGAATCCTGAAAAAAAGAGAAAGAAAAATAGCTAAATATTAGGCAGCACAGCTGTTTTCAGCTGTGTTTATATGACATGTTTCCTGAGCATCAAATCAGAATATTAGAACGATTTTTGAAGCATGATGTGACTGAAGTAATGACTGCTGGAAATGTAGTTGTCATCATGGCAATAAACAAAATTTTTAATTATACTATAATAGAAACTTACATAATAAATTAAATTATGAAATGATATTAATATAAAATGGCAATCTTTCCTCTTCATCCAGTATCAAATAAATACCGCCTTGGGGAAAGCATTACAGAGTTTTTTTTCAAAAAAATAAAAAAGAAGGAGAAGAATAGTGTGTATATATTCAGATAATGGCTTTGCTGCACATCCCTTGTATTTACCACTGGCTCTCTCTTTTTTCCAGCAGCACAGCAAATATCAATCACTTCTCAACGGTGTAAGCTAATTATGTGAGTATTAGACAAACCCTACCCAATGATTTGACGGAAACAGGAATTTATCAGGTCCAGCTCCATTAATCTCTCAGTCTTGATATATTATATGCTCCCTAATGACTACTGCTGACTTATGATAATGACGATCAGATTTAAAATCCTGTTTAAAGAACATTCCGTCTCTTTCTCGCTCTCGCTCTCTCTCCCATTGTAAATGATTTTTATGTGATCAAGCAGCAGGCCTGTCTGTTATTAAGCTAGCCTGGAAATGGCATTTCAGACACTGGCCTTCTCCGTGAATGAAAACTAATTAGCACAGATTTACATATTTCCAAGTGCAGTACAGCTTAAATCAATATACCCACCTGGATGCAGGGCTATTACAAGACTCCCCAGGGTTATACACCATCTGACCGAGACTATGACACAAACATGTGTCCAGTGATATAATAAATTTTCTCAAACCTAGGCAGGTTAATTACAGTTCTGTGTTAAGTGAGGAAAATGACTGTTACACCATACCGGCATGAATATATACATGGATGATGTTATTACAACTCCAGGCCTTCTAGAATGTACACTTTGCACACTTCTTACATTTACTCTACTCACTGTCAACAAGGCAATTATTTAAAAATGTTCTCTCTGTGCCATATTATGCAAATTGTCGCATACGAGCACGAATTACCTATCACAAAGTCCTCAAACTGTCGGTACAGAATATTCAGGGTTCAGAGCTTCATCAGTGGAAAAAGGGATTTTTTTTTTCCCTTCACATCACAATCCCCCAGACTACGAAGAGATGGGATTATTCTCCAAGTCTGCAGCGAGACCATTTGTGACCTACTTGAGGAGGGGAGACAGGAAGCAGCTCCCCGCATTAAACCAAAGCGAGGCTTATCTCCATGTGAGGTGTAACAAACCCACGTTGAGCAACACACACCAGTTCCATGTCCTTAATAACAGTGTCAACTCCTGAATGGTATTTTGGACTGGATTGCAAATAACTGATTTTAATACAGATGAGGAAATTGTGCAGAAAGACTTCATACTAGGGGTTTTGAACAGCAGTGTTGACTATAACTGTGATATTTAACAATATGAAATACTGATAATGAGTTAATACTACACAGACCAAAATACTGTAAAAAAAAAAAAAACAGCACCAGTAATTGGTGCTGGTCCTCCCTGTATGGAAGTTGCGCAGGGCCTCCAAACCAACAGGGCCTCCTTTACGCTAAAACCTAAATTCTCCCAATGTGCATACTATCCACCCTCTCTGCATTAAATAGTATTGAAAACTACTTGTCTCAAAGGATGGATCAATTTAGCATGGATAGTATAAAAAATGGGACGCAAACTACAACTATGTGAATAACATAATTTTTGCTTCATTTTTGATTTCGTACATGGCTTTTGTAGTGTACAGTACATGAATATTGTTATATACAATCTTCTGCTGGAGGTGCAAAAAAAAAAAAAAAAGAAGAAGCATATTCTGACACTTTCCCTGGAAGCTTTCTGTGCATGCAATCAGAAACAGCCCAAAATACTGATAGGTAGCTTTGGGTGTGCGCTCTAAACTGACAAATATACACAAAAAATGTCAGACTTTGATGAAGACAAACCGTTGAAAAAGAAAGAAAGAAAGAAAGAAAGAAAGAAAGAAAGAAAGAAAGAAAGAAAGAAAGAAAGAAAGAAAGAAAGAAAGAAAAAGATTTGACTCATGTCAAACAATTATTTGCCATTCATTTTTGCAAACTGTATATCTCTGCAAGTTACCTTCAATCTACAGTACAAGTCTGTCACTTGTTGGTATTGTATGCAGCGAGGTGCTCACCTTCGCTAAGTCACAAAAGGTAAATTGGGTGTAAAAAAACTTCTTCAGAGTGCCATGTAATCATACCTTGCCAAACACTACTTTCAGGTTCTTCTTTCTTTGAGGCCCTCTAACAAAAAAGGTACACATTTGGAAAGAAAGCATAGTTAAAACAGCAGAAAATTGTCCATTTCCTGTTCATGTTAGATTGAAATGAATGTAACATTAGTAGATCTGATCCACCTATTTAAGTGTGACTTCAAAGGAACACAAAGACCATCATACAGGATGTATGTGAAATTAAAAGCAAGTGGTAGGCCCCAGAGACAAATTTTATACGTGGAAGTGGAACCAGATTAATGTCCTGGGAGTGCAGCCACCAAGAGCCAAGAAATAGGAAATGATATCATGCTGTAATTTAAGTAAAACGTGCATTTAGAGCTTGAGTAAGACACGGAACGGTGACCCGTAAAGACTGAAACTGAGCTATTACAATTTCTAATGAATGCCATCCCATGCATGGATCCACTATTCCCAAGAAGATAAAACACAGTCCCCCCTCGCTGACATTTATGGTCTGTCTCCTCCAGTCAGACTTACCCGGGATTGCTAAATAAACACAGGCACACAGCTGAGGATCATGTTTCACTCTCCATTTCAGCTAATACCTCGCCTCTGTAACTGAAACTCTGGCATTGTTGTCTTTTTGCAGGCAACTGGAAACCAGTTACTTTTTTTAGGATAACAGAGGATTTTCAAGTAAGACCCAAATTACGCCTCATCTTAACCAGGATCTGCCAACTGTCTGAGTTTAGGATTTCAAAGTCAGCGGAATGGAGGTCCAAAAACGTTATGGGAATGCCTCCAGCATGACCATGCTCTCAAACTGCTATGCAAACCGTCAAACGAAGTGCTGAGACATCACCGACCAGGAAGTATAAGAACACGTGCAAAGCAGTGCACGCCAGCCTCATTCATTCAGCAGCACTCTCTCTATGTGACTGTCAGTTTGTTCCTCTGATTCAGACATTTTCTAGCTTAAAAGAGTAATATAATGTCTGGAAAGAACTTTGTAAAGTGTGTTACACCTTGTGGCCACTTCCTCACACCCAAAGACACTCATCAGCTTTGTGTTGTGTGTTTGGGAGAGGAGCATACGGCAGCTGTTCTCGAGGGAGGGGACTGCCGGCATTGCATGCAGCTCTCGCTGGCCACTCTCCGCTTTAGGAGGTCACTCTTCGGGGAGGGGACCTTCGTGAGCATGCCCCGTGGTGCTGGTCCCGCTGCCGCCGAGGCGGAGCGCCGTCTGCATTCATGGGGTTCTCAGATTGATCTACTGGAGGGAATGGAGACGGGTGATCACCTATCTCCTTCCCATCTCTCGGGGGCATGACGCGCCGCTGATACCAGCTACTTCTCCCCAAAGAGATCGTCTCGAGCTTCACTCATCTTCCTCCGAGGAGGTAGATGTTGTGAGTGTTGAGAGCCAGTCACTTCCCCAGTCTCCAAGATATGAGGAGTTATTAGAGGTTGTAACTCGTGCAGTGCAGGTGCAGGTGCAGAGGCACCGCCATCTGTCACACCAGCTAGTAGGCTGGATGAGCGGTTTCTCAGACCTCGCCCACCTCCCTCTCGCCGAGCCCTTCCATTTTTCCCAGACCTGCACACCGAGGTGTCTAGATCTTGGGGTAGACCCTTCTCAGCGAGGCTTTATATTCCCTCCCATGATTACTACGGGAATGTCACTGGGTTAGCAGAAATGGGGTATAAGAGAATGCCTGTAGCAGAACAGACGCTTGCGGGCCATCTGTCGGCTGGGGCGGCATCCCCTTTGAAGGGTCCCTCTCTCCTCACTAAGCCGCTCCGTGTTAAGTCAGCGCTACATTATCGAGTTGGGTAGAACAGCGGATCTGTCTCTAAGAGCGACAAAAGAAACAGATCGGGTGACTGGCCATTCTATGGGGGCAATGACCACAGCGGAGATATATCTGTGGTTGTCTTAGATATTGTCAAGATAGAGTTTGTCTATTAGATGCTCCAGTGTCATCCTTTGGGCTTTTTGGCAGTATAGTCGATACTGTTGTAGAAAGGGACCAAGAGGCACGGAAACATGCTGTGGTGCTGCAGAGCGTGCTCCTGCGCCTGACTTTCACTCTAAGGTCAGGGCAGCCTATGAGTAGTACTGCTTCCCACCGAGTGAGTCAAAAGCAGAGGGTTGCTTCACGGGTACCCCCGCGAGACCGGGGTACTGTGGAAAGGTGTAGTTCGAATGCCCCTGTGAAAGCTAAACCTAAGCAGGATCTTAGGGAGGTTATTATGGCCAAGAAAGCACAGAAAAAAATCCAGATTTTCATGTTTTAAGCTCTCAGAGAGCAAGCCCCCAAGAAGACAGCCGGGGTGTGCAGCAGCAGGTTACAGTTCCCGCCGGTCTTCTCAGAGGAGCTGGAATGTGTGCTTCCCCCAGGGGGATATTTTTGAAGTCTACTCAGCCCTCTCCTGGCGAGCCAGGGGAAGTGGAGCAGCCACATCTCTTTCCATCAGGGACCAGTCCTGAGGGACTGCTTCCCTTAGTAGAATATTTGGCGGTGTAGCTCAGCCTACCGAACATTTCTCTTTGGGTGTTAAACATTATAATAAAAGGATACTGCATACTTCTCCTCGATTTAGCGGAGTTCAGCACACCGTAATGGGTCCCAAACAGACGTTGGTGTTACAAAAAGTAGTAAAACATTATTAGGCAAACGGGCCATCGAGGTGGTTCTGCCTTTGTCAAGGGACTCGGGCTTTTACAGCTGGTATTTCGTTGTCCCGAGATGGAGATGGAGGGCTGAGGCCCATCTTAGATCTCAGGCAACTGAACCGCTCAGTCAGTCAGCTGAAGTTCAGGATGCTTACATTGAAACAAGTTGTGAATTAAATCAGTTCAGAAGGTTTGTCACAATAGATCTCAAGGACGCGTATTTTCACTTGTCCATTCATCCATCACACAGGAAGTTCTTTCTCCGGTTCAGAGAACCACTTATCTGGGTATCAAATGTGATTCCGCTAGGCCTATTATACATGAGACCACTGAAGTGGGGCTCAAGTCCAGAGGGTTCTCCCCGAGGGGAAACCCGTTACACATGTTCAAAGTCTCACGACGCTGTGTGCAAGCTCTGGTCATGTGGAGAAGCATAGAGTTTCTAATGCTAAACCCATTACAAGGAGTTCCGTGTCGGCGAGTCGTCTTAACGACCGATGCGTCCCTTACAGGGTGGGGGGAAGTCATGAGTGGTCACCCAGCCCGAGGGCTGTGGACTTGTCAGCATCTTTCCTGGCACATAAATCAGCTGGAATAACTCGCCGTATTTCAGGCACTAAAACACTTCCTCTCGGGTCTAAAAGGCCGGCACTTAAATATGGGAGCAGATATCCTGTCGAGACAGGGGCTGAGGCCCGGGGAGTGGAGGTTGCATCCAGAAATTGTGAAGCGAATCTGCATCTTCTACAAGGCCGAGGTGGACTTGTTTGTGACTCAGGAGAGGGCACAATGTCCCCTCTGGTTCTCTTTAGTTCACCCAGCTCCGTTGGGTCTAGACGCTATGGCGCAGACATGGCATAGGCTCCGTCTGTACGCTTTTCCCCCGATATCTCTGATCCCAGGAGTTCTGGAAAGAGTCCGCCAAGATGCGGTCAGCTTACTGTTGGTGGCCCCATGTTGGCCAGGACAGGTATGGTTTGCGGACCTGGTGTCTCTCCTCGACGGCTCTCCATGGGAGATTCCGATGAGGAGGGACCTTCTATCTCAAGTAGGTGGTTCTGTATTTCACTCTCGCCCGGAGACGCTGAAACTATGGGTTTTTGTCAACCGAGGTTGTTTAAACTATACTTCTATCCAGAGCTCCTTCTACGAGAAAATTCTATGCACTGAAGTGGAGGCTCTTTACTTCATAGTGTAATGGTCATCATCAGGACCCAGTTAACTGCCTGATTAGCGTGGTTCTGGAGATCCTGCAGACTATCCACAGGATTAGCTCAGTCCACACTTAAGGTGTATGTGGCGGCAATATCAGCTTTCCACTCCCTTATTGATGGTTGTTCAGTGGGTAGAGATCCATTAGTGGTACGTTTTCTTCGTGGAGTATTGAGGCTGAGGCATTGTTACTCAGGGCCCTCTCGCAAGCCCCCTTTGAGCCGTTAGAGCAAGTCTCTGATCGTCTCCTTACCTTTAAGACTGTGGTCTTGTTGGCATTGGCTACTCTGCTTCGCACGTGTTCTTATACTTCCTGGTCGGTGACGCCACCCGAGGGAGGTGGAACTGGGGTTATATTCATAACCCTGAGATGTTTTATCTAGTCTCCCAGCCTGGCCAGCTAAGGAAGTTGCCAAAACCCCTCTAAAAGACTTAGGCTAGTTTTAGCTCAAGGCTGTCCAAACTCAGGTCCTGCAGAGTTTAGCTCCAACTTGCCTCAACACACCTGCATGGAAGTTTCTAACATGCCTAGTTAGAGCTTGATTAGCTGCTTCAAGTGTGTTTAATTTGGGTTAGTTTGGGCAGCCCTGTTTTGGTTAGTTTTCTCAGTAGGGATATTAGATCAAACTTCTGATAGACAGTTTTCTGAGTGAATAGCAGGACTTTTGAAAATCACAAAACACAGCATGTGAGTACTACATTCTAAATTATTAAAAACACAAAGTTTGTGAAGGTAAACATCTGGTAAAGAAATTATGTTTATATTAGATCTGTGATATTATTGTATTGTATATTAGATACTGTTATCTGCTGTCTATAATAATATGACCCAAAGAATAAAATAAAAGTGGAGAATTGCTTTCTGCTCTGGACTGAATAATGTTCATTAGCCATAATAATAAATTTCTTACTTGAATGTTGCTATTAATTGCTCTAGCATGAAGATAAACATGGCAGATTGTTTACAGCTCATTAAGTGTCTGGGCTAGATTATGACAGTGTCAATCAACATTTGTGGGTACGGTTTGTAAGTTGTGATGTCACACTTTATGCACTCTGCAATTGGCTCGCTCTGAGACACTGCTAATGGTTTACGTATAGAGGTTAAAAAAAAAAAGGAGAGGGTGGTTTTTTAATCATTGTGATTGTGCACACACACTGGCAACACACTTTTTTTTTTATAATTGGTACCCTTTAAAAAACTAAAATCTAGTTGAAAAGATATTACTGAAATAAACTGACGCAGAGACTGGACATATTATGATAATTGACAAATATACTAAATATACAAAAATGAATAAAAACAACTACAGTTTTTCTCAGTCGCTTTGGTGCATTTCTCACAACAGTATACTTACTTTTGCACAATAGTTAATGCATTTCTCAAAACAATTAGTCATTTGTGCACATCATAGTAGCAGTTTCTCATTCCTTCCAACAAATTGCAAATACTTTTGGGCATGCATCAACTCTCTGCTGTTTTATAACATTATCATTTGCTTATGTCATGTCAGTCAAAATTAACTAAACTTGTGGATGCTGAATAGTCATTCCATATAAAAATAATAGTTCTCATTTCATTGCTTGAGTCATTACATACAAAAATGTTGAACTAGTTGTCAAAATCTGTCAAGCAAATTTTATAACATTTTTTTCAATCTTTTTTTTTTCTGAAAATGTCTTCTAAATTGAACAATTTCTCTCAGGTGAACCTCATCTTTCACTGATGAGAAGGTGTGTGTGAAGCATTAGTTGCAACCAATGATAAGCCACTTTTCTACAATCACTCAGAACTGAATCCCATAAACCCCCACTTCACAAGCATATATGAACCAAGCAGGACATAGTGTGTACCATTTCTATAGTACTGTGACACAGAAATGGAAGGTCAGCCTCGTGGAAGAGGGGTGAAGGTGTGGGGAGGAAGGGGAAGGGGACAAAACAGGGGAAGAGGAAGAAGAGGCCAAGTACATGATGGCAGATTCCCAATGAAATCAGGGCTACAATTGTGGATCATGTTGTCAATCACGGCATCACAATGGCTGAGGCTGGCCGAAGAGTGAAGCCAAATGTTGGGTGAACCACTGAAAAATTCAATTATTCAAACATTTCGTCAAGAGAACAGGTCTGTATACAGTAAATGGAGAGTAATTCAGCACCAAACAATCTACACTGCACTACTGTCACTGTTTCATATATCAAGCTTGTGTTGGAACAAGAACTTGTCACTTTTAACAATTTACATTTAGACTTACACCTTTACTGCATCAGATATTTAGTGTATTGTAGTGTTACAGTAAAGATTTGCCATATTTACTGTCATTTTACTCTGCACGACATAGGATTGCAAGACAACCTTGCAGAGGTGGAAGAGGGCCATAAGGTTGAGAGAGATACAAAGTGCTGTTATAGAGGATGACGACATCTTTGGGAATATTGAATCCGCTTCAATCTCTACAATTGACAGAGTGCTCAGGAGAAATGAAATGAGCATAAAACAATTGTACAATGTGCCATTTGAATGGAACAGTGACATAATGAAGGAGATCCGTCACCAGTACAGGTAAAACATGTATGTGTTCTATGCATACTCTAATGTTCAGTGCTGTAAACTGTTTACTTTGTGTAGTGTCACTACACTTACATGACCGTTCTGTGTATGTGTATTCACAGTGTATATTGTACAATATGTTGTCCAAATATGGGTTTTTGGTATATGGTATTTGACTGGCATCCACAGACCCAAATGGCCCTGCTAGAGGCCATGGATGCAGCATGTGATGACATCACAGCAGAGTTCTACAGAGGGTGGATTCGCCACTCGAGGAGATACTTTCCTCGCTGCACTGACAAAGCCATTTGACTATCTTGTTCATAAGCAATGGTGTCAGGACTTTTCATCTTTATGACACTGACAGTTTCATTGACATGAATACTTGCTTTTGAGGAATGAACTATCCATTTTGAGCAAGTGACATGCTTTTGCAGGTTATCAACTAGGTTTTGCAGTTTGCACTAATTGTTTTGAGAAATGCATTAACTGATGTGCAAATTTAAATAGTTTTGTGAGAAATGCACCAAAGCGACTGAGAAAAACTGTAATTGAGTATTTTTAAGGCATGCATCAGCATACACCAGCAGACAAAAAAAAGTTTCTAATGCACTTTGAATGCTGTTAATCACACATCATGTACATAAAGTACACTAATATAGGGCAGGCTGACTGTATGACTATGGTGACACACATCTACTTTAGTAAAATGACATTGGTTTTCACACATATCTCCAGAGACTTATTTTGAAGAGTGTAAAGAAAGAAAATCAGGTCATAATATGCTTAAATTGAATGTGCTCTACTTAGTTCATGTTGTGGAATTCCTTGTAACACGTTTTGCAATCAGTTGGCAGTTGGTCACAGCTTATTTATTTAGGTGAGAGAAAGGTTGAGCAAGTTTATTGTGTGTGTCTGTGTGTGCATGTATTTATTACACAGCTTTGTGGAATACTCCATTCTAAATTGGTCAGTCACCACATTTCAAGGTTTGTTAATTCCCCGATAACAACCGGTAAAACTAATAATACAGACTCACCCGGGTACTACTTATCATCTTGAACGTTAGTAATTATACATATCACTCTGCTGTTGCTGACATCTTATGGCTTAAAACACTTAACCACAAATAAAAATGGGGGACTTCAACATTAATTTCAACTTGTATGGAAAAAGGTTCCCAGCAGTGAATAGAAGATGACTCGACTGACTTTTGAAAAAAACAAAAAAAAAAAACTTACTTTTGTGGCAAGAAGCCATCTTATAGGGGATAATGCACAGCCAGCTGGTTGTTATCACAGAAAAAAAAGCCCTTCAGTCTTATACTGTACAACAACCCTCCAATTCGTGTTGGGCTGCCAGTAAGCCTGTCTGGCTTTATTCTGTGATAACAAGCTGCTGGATGTACTTTATCCCTTACATATTACACACACAATATTGAATGCTGTTACTTAAAGTGATTACTTAAAATGCAATTACTTGAATTTAGTTATTAATTTCAAAATGTTGCTTCCCCTCTTCTATTCAAATATTCAAAGTATTACTTTCTCCATTTAAAAAATAATCAATCAGAGAAATTTGACAAATATGCACCTAGCAAGCACAGTTTATGAATGAAAAGAGTCCAAAACAGTTCTAAACAATATTTAGCCACAATATGTAGGCAGGACAACAGGAATAAACTTTTTTTTTTTTTACTGGAGGAAGCACTATTAAGGATTATAGAGTCATATTTTGAAGCAGTGGTATAGATGCTTTGACAAAGTTAAAATATAAAAATAAAACAGAAGTAGAGGATCCATTGGTGAGCGAGTGATGTAATGCTGAATTCTCCAAATCTATTCTGATGAATAAACAAATCTACATCTTGGATGGCCTGAGGGTTAGTACATTTTCAGCAAATTTTGCTTTTTGTGTGAGCTATTCTTTTAACTAATTTAAAGCATACATCAAACAGCCTCATTTCTCTGTGGTGTAGTCACAGTTAAGAAACCGGAGTCCATGTATTTTTGATTAACATGTAATGCCCCACAAAATGACGGAAATAGGTCTATTAGAAATAAAGAGTGTGATAAAAATATTTCTGCACATGCATTCCTTTAGCTGAAATCACACATTCATATCTAACACATAGATCCCACTTTCATTTTATGGTCATCAGAAACAGCCTATGGGGAATGTGTGATTTAGTAGCATTAAAGTGAGCATTAGTCGACTGCTCCAGTAAATTGGCCCCTGTGGTCCGTCCCTCAGGATATGTGACTACATTTAGATTACTACTGGACAAATAGCCATGCTGAGGTCACACAACTTTATAAAGCCTGTCTGAATAAAGAAAACCAGCAACCAGCAAAAGGGAAGAACCAATTTTTTAATAATGCAGCAGAACTATTTAGTGTTCTCATGCCAGTTTAATAGTCCTCTCAAGAAAGTTTTTAATCTCCAGCAGGGAGTTAAAAAGGCATTTGTTTTCAATTTAATTTGTTTTCAGTCAAATCTGCAATTACTTTATGCATAGCTCATTACCACTTTTTTAATTACAGTGCATCTGACTAGAAGTGATTTCCTCTCAGTACAGTGGAATTCTAAAGCCTTTTAAATATGATACCTGGAAGATGCTATGTGTTTCTCTATACACATTCCCACTCGCTTTTCTCATACACAGCAACGTAGAGTCACTTTTTATTTTTTATTTTTTTAAAGAGCCGTCACAAGGCCTCTGGGCTCAACTGACACATCTAGATCATGGTAATGCGATTTGTGCTCCTGCACTGGAAGACTGACTGACTATATAGACTGTGTACTGATACACATGTATATTGATAATACACCGGCAGGCCTCCAGCCACAACCAATGAATCACCCAGCTAGCCCTCTGGAGATTCCACATGTCTCTTCACAAGCATCATATCAATAATACAGCTGTGCAGCCAGCCTGATACCATTAATGAGAAGAACAGAGCATGATATTCATCTACATACTGTATGATTGCAATGCATTACAGGAACTTATGAAATTCCCGTAGTCTACAATAGATACAGACGGTGTTTCACTATTGTAATTTTATCCTCCATTGGGGTAAATGGTCATAAATTAATTACAGGCTTCAGCATTTACAATTGTATTTCGCATCACACCACCCAGAGATTATTTTAATTACTTAATGAGATGAAAAAAATATTTGAGAAGACTTGCTGTTGTTTGACTTTAAAGCATAAATAGACTCTTAACTTAACTGCAAACAAGGAAGGTAATTTACAGCGTTCTGTCACATTCACTTCATTTCTCTCCCCGTGTGATTATAAATGTAATTGCATAAATTAATTACATACAGGTATATATGCAATGTCAAAACACACACAGTATCTAATAAGTGCATTGTACCAAAAGATTAAGTACATGTACAAATGTAAGTACATAACAGTTAAGGCCACTTAATATATAATTGGGACAATTATTAATTTAAAATATAGTGTGAGATAAATATAAATGAGAAATATTGGTTGCACTTTTTTTACAGTATGTCACTTTTTACAGTACACTTATTAGGAATGCGTCTCATGACTCAATACACAGCTCGTTGCATAGCAAATTATACGATACATTTAAGATGCATATGAAGCAGCTTGCGATGCACTATGATTCAGACCTATTACGATGTAACAATGATATTACTACTATCTTACATAATATTTTTAGATTTTTTTTTACAGTTTTACAGTTATTAGCAATGCAGCCTTCCTTTCTTTCTGTTTTTTTTTTTTCTTTTCTTTTTTTCTTTCTGACAGCAGTAGTTTGCAGAACAGATTGCAGCACATTGGAACATTGCAATGTAAAATTGCTCTTTAAAATAAGCATTATAATAACTACATCAAAAGTTAAAACTACTGAATTAAAATTGAAAATAAATATTTTTTTTTAGTATATACTAGCTAACATTTGATTTACCCATTCCAATAGTCCCTTCACAGTTACTGCTATCATAATAATACACTTATACACAGGTTTAAAATTCTACAAAAGACACATTTAATGTTCAACAACACATATTTTAGCACAATTGTGCTATTATTATATTGTGTTTTGTCTTTTTACTGTGCGTACACTCCTACTCCTGACAACAAAACCAATATATTTGCACAATCTTCTAAAATTAACAGATGCATGAAACAGCACAGATATATTAGCGGTTTGCCATGGTGAATCGATTAGATCCATCATTGACATTAAGGGCTGATTAAGAATAAGCGTGCACAAATTAGTATGACTGTGTGAACTTAATTTGCCGTTTATGGAAATGCTTTAGCCCTGATTGATTTGCTTGGTTTTTTTAAGTCAGCTTTTGGACTTTAATCCCAGGTTTACCTCGGGTCTCTGTAGTGTTGTGATTCGTTATATTCACACAGCAGCGGTGAAGAGAGAACCCACTTGAGAAATCAATCTACATATAAAATATTCATCACAGATTATTGGTCACTTTCTAAATAATAAAAGTATAGTGCATCCACTAGTAATTATATATAAAAAAAGCGGTGTTGATGTTGCACACTTTTTAAATTGATCTACATGATGAAACACAACTTTAATATTACATAAAATGTTTTAAAGTCTTTCATTTTTATGAAAAAAGGTATATTTAAACTTTTCTTTCTCTCTCAAAATTTCCTAAAAGTCTCACAAATGTAAACATAATAACCTGGGCACACCTCCTTTGTTTGTATAAGGTTTGATTTCATTAGAGCGACTTCACAGAGCTTATCAGATTAACTCTGGAAAATTGTATACATAGTAAGTCCAACTGTGTCAACATCCACTGAAGGAGGCCCAAGCTGAATCACACAGACTCTCGTTAGCAGTTTTTCAGAATGATAAAGGTCTCATTGTAGTGATGAACTTCAATGACTCTGGGGTTTCTGAGGCTCAGTGAGGCCAATGTCTTCTTGACCAGGCTCTGCTGCAGTAACAACCGATGCCTCAGGGAAGCTTTAAGCTAAATATTAAGACATGATACGGGCTTCCTCAATGCTAACATCTATTATACACATGGTGGAAATATTACAGTATTACCTGTCCTAGGGAAATTATTCAGTTCTGTATTAAAACCTGTTAGTATAATCTATAACTGACAGGATAATGTATTTTCCAGCATGAAGGATATCTGCATGGATGTTTGGATTTATTCACGTTCGGTATGGCATTTTCAATATTCTCACAATTTTATATCATTGTAAAAAATGTTCTACTTGTCTTTCTTGGCCAGTTTGTTAAAAAGACATTTCAGCAGTTGCTACCATACTGCCAAAGTCACTAATATATCGTGTAGAGTGAACATTTTTAAATTTTACGTTACGTTTCCTTCTCTGCCATCCATAGGGAACTGTATACCAATGAGAACCAAATGTAATCAGCATCAAAACTTCCAGGTCAATTGGCATATGCCTTGCGTTACAATGGAGTTAAATGTCTCATGCGATTCTAATTGAGCATGACTGCAGGAATTCAGTTAATAGAAAAGTCGAAATGTTTTGTTCTGGCAGAAAAGGGATTATTTACTTAGTTATTTGCTTCTGTTGCATATACAGTATACTGTTTATAATTGTTTAATTATTTAAATTGCTGTCCATTTACTGAGGAATTTAACACTTTTATTGTTTTTTTGTTTGTTTTTTTGTTTTTTAAATGTGCACAAATTGTGACAAATGTAAAACAAATGTCTAAAACTGCAAAAGTGAATGCAAACCAATTAAATATGTAATTTTTAACATATGTACAGTATTGACACTGCAACATAATTAATTGTAGTAAACTATTGGCAGTTAGCATTCTTTTTTAGCCGAAACGACTTCACAGTAAGGAAATTGCATCCTCATGGAGAAAGCCATGGGTTAAGTGCCTTGCTCAAAGGTGAAACCGTTTCAGGGCAGAAGTGGGATGATGGTAATTCTCCAGTTATTGGGTCACCCTTTTCTGGAATTGAACCTTTTAACCTCTGTATTAGAAGCTCAAATCCTTAACTATTTGCCATCACCAACATGTGGCACAGCTTTTTGATACAGAGAGACACAACGGTGACAAAAAGAGTTAACCTTTAAAAAAAAAATGACAAACTAATGTCATATTCACAAGTCTGTGCATTTAATATAGTTCCATAACATGCCTCTCGCTGTCTTTTATCTGACTTTGTTTGTTTGTATACTTTATTGTTGTTTGTTGGTAAGTAGCTACCCTATGGTTTCAAAGCAAGCTCTTGATCACTGTTTCTGGGTTATTTTATGATTATGACCATCTAATTGTATATTATCCATAGATATGTATGTCTTCATAGCAGGCTTCATAGCAGAAGCAGAAAACATCCCCGTTCCAGTGAGGATCGTTTTTCTTTAGTCTTTCATGAGCATTTACTCTAATGTCATCCAGCAGTAATATTTTTACAGTAATATAGCATAATGAATGACCTGAGATCCACATGATGAAACACAACTTTAATATTTCATTACATTAAATGTTTTAAAGCCTTTAATTTTTATGATTTTTTTCCTTTTGCATTCACATTCGGTTCATTAAGAATTTAAGACAGAAGAAATATGAGTCTCATATCTTAATGGCTCAATGTGTATTCATTAATAATACATCAATAAATACTAAAAATATTTAATTCAGAATAATTGCCATGTAACTCACTTTCTCAACTGAATCTTCAGAATGGTGTAAATGGAAGTTACCTGCACTATTAGACAAAGCGCACATCAAACATTTGATTTTGTCAGCTTAGAAAGTGGCAAAAATGCTTGCATTGCCTTATCAGACAGATGCACTACTTTTGAAGTATTAATATGTCCCATTTAGGGGTAACTAAGGTACAAAGAAATGCTTTTGTACCTTAGGGTATCACCCCACTGACAGCTTTGTACCTTTTGTGCAAGATTAAGATAAACAATATGAAGAAATATGAGACAAATTATTTCATTCAAAAACAACAACAACAACAACAACAAAAATAACATTAAATTCATCAAATGTGACAGTAAAGACTTCTATGAAGTTGAAAAGTTCTCTATTTCACATAATTGCTCTTCTTTTGGCCTTTGTAATTTTTCAGAGAGTACTCAAAAAATTTAGTGTACATCTACTTTACAGCACACTTGGCATTCTCCCGCTTTCACTTTGTGTTTGGATCTTAGAAAAAGAAAAGAATGTTGTCAAGTACCTTAGTGACCTTAGTTTCACTCAGCCTACCAGCAGACATGAGTTTAAAAACTGTTCCAGATCTACATTAATGCATAGGCTCTTCTCAGAGAGATCTCACTTTGCAACACAGTACTTAACCGCGGACAGTCCAAAGATGACATGTTGTCACATTTTGAAAAAGAAAAAAAAAACCTAGGATAACTTGCTTTGCAATACGCATTGGTGAATTTGAATGAAGCTAAAGGCTACAGATTGTTTTACACGAAACCAGTTAAATCTGCATCAGCAGAATGTCTTTTTACACAGTTACAGCTGAAAGATAAGCAGGGACAGACACTAGAGCCTCCAATTTGGGAATATGACAAATAGAGAAGGCCTAGCCCTAGATAATCAAAACTGAGTTATTGAAACATACAGTATGAATCAACCAAATTCATGGAAAAAGTAGTTTACGGCGTAAGGTTGGTTTTGCTTGAGGCCATATTGCTATATTTTCACTTGGGTGTTTATTTCTTTCACAGTGTTTTAAAACGATTCTTTCATTAACCAATGGCAAAATCACTTAGCTAGTTTTGTAAACAGTTTATCTGTAATACTTATGCTGTCCCCAAAGCAACATATAACAAGTTTAGGCTAGTGATTGTGTTACAAGCGACTCTGAGTCAGGAGTGTGATCTATTTCTTGTACAGGCTCAGGTTTCAGTTACTTTTGCCATGATTCAGTGTTACAGTACATATAATAGAGTTATATAGCCAAATAATACTGTAAACAATAAGCATCCTTGAGAGTTTAAAAAAAAAACATTTAAGCATCTCGTTGACTGCAAACGTGTGTATGTTTGTATATATCTAAAATCCACTTCTTCTGTGCTTCTTATCAGTTTTTCACACAAAAAAAATCAACCTTTCTGCAACAAAGCACTCTTGGCTGAATAAAAAGTGCAGCTGTGTTACAATTCTGTAGTAACTTTATAGCAAAGATGGAGATAAGATCAGATACTGTAGATTCTCTTCTTGAATGACTCTGTCTCTGGAGCATGTCCCGGCTGCACCGAGTATTTAATCTGTTCTAATAACAGCAGAAACCAAAATCTCCCTGCATCTTTCATTTCAGGAAATTCTAAATGGAACATTAAGTACATTTCATTTCATGACTGTGCACACTGATAGGCTCAAGAGAAACACAAAGTTGCTCTCAGAAATACGAATACTTCTACCGAACCTAAGCGGGCTCAATAAAAGAAAGTAAATGGTACAACTGCAATATCAAATTACCCTTTCCATGCACCTTATATGATTAAATGAAACTTATGATGCATACAAACATGGACAACAACTTATTTAAGTACAACACTGGTGCATTTTTAAAAGAAAATGCAACATTAAATTAAAGCTAATCCTCTTTCCAAGCATTCTAATGGTTTACTGAGTCTACTGGGCTAAAACAGGGCAGAGTAACTGTATCAGGCCCTTGGTTTCTTTTCAGCTGAACCACTACACCTTCTAGCGGCATATTCAATCCTGAGAGATGCCTGGCTCTCAGTTACCGTATTGTGGGCAGAATTTAGCTTCTTTTGATTTGGACCTTAGGAGTAAAAAGTCTAAGAAAGCGGATTTCCTATTGGGATTTCCTCTGCTACAAAAATGGCTATTGTTTCTCTAGCCTATGGCAAAAGCCAAAGCTGAGCTACAAAGCTGAGTTCTCCCTGGTCCAAAGGTAGAATTATAAGACAGCAGATCCTGCTTAGAACAAAAGAGGGAAACTGCTTCGTGATAACAGCAAATGTCACAATGACATGGGAGAAAACTCTCATATTAAAGCTTGTATTTAAAAACTTCAAAAGAGTTCAAAAGTTCATGTGTTCATACAATCCGAGAAAGGTGAAGAGGTTTGCGTTTGCTTTATACAGTAACAAAGGTTTTGCAACGGACGATTTGATTTGTGGTATTAAACTCACCTCACGGACCTGCTACAGTATACCAATTATTTTCTGGTAGATACTAGTTTTTAGACTTGTATCTCGAAATTAATCATGGCTCACAGTGCAGGCAGTGACAATTAGAAACAACAGACATTTTTACTATCATATTTTAGGTCACACATTTGATTCCAGTTGCCAAACCTAAAATTGGATTGCACAGAAAATCAGACAGACAGACAAAACAATCAATAGATCAACAGATAAAATAATCGACAAATTTTGGAGCACAGTAATAAAAGAAAAAGGACAACTAGCTCCTTGGTGTTTAAATCGCACCCCCCATCACCCCACTGAAGCACTTGACCTTCATCCCTCCATGTCATAATGATTACCAACTGCTGTTGCATTGCTCATTTTCCCCCATCAACATGGGGACATGGGCCTGGGAGTTTAATTGCAGCCAAAGCAACAAACAACTCCATGTTGACAATCAAGTCTTATTAGATTCCCGCTTGCATTTCCCATCCCTGTCATTCAGGGGAGGCCAAGGTTGGATGAGGCCATTAATATTCACAGCATCCTAGCAAATTATTGGAGCTCTAAAAGGAAGAGAAGATTGCTTTATCTGCCACAACTTTATGGTCAGACTAAGAAGCAGTGTGAGAACAAGAAAAAAAAAAAACATATTAAGAAAAATGCCCAGAAAAGAACAGGCAAAATACGTGAGACAGATAACCACAGCACATGTCTGGGACAATGAGCATATTCAAAGGTTAAAGTGGGATTTTATGATGATGAGATGATCCTAGATTCTATTCTTTAGCCCTAGAAATCACATGGTAAAAATCTTTTGTGATAACACTAAACAAACACATTTGCTAGAAAACAAAAATAGCAATAAATGTATCATGCATGTGGTTAATTATCTAATATACAACTACACTACAACTATATTTAGCTTATATGCTTTGTTTAGGTTCAGTAGCATGACATTTATTAAATGCTAATATACATTTATGGGAAAAAAGGAAAAAAAATCACATATAAAAATTACTATTTATCCTGTAAGATACTCATTCAAGTCCTTACATTCTAAGTTATTCAGATATAATATGCAAACCACATATTTTGTTTTAAGAGACTGTAAGGCCCCTTTTAGGGCAATATTAAATTACAGAAATTGCTAGACAGGTGTTGATAACTGTATTATCTCTTTTAACAAGAGACAAGGGAATCTTTTATTTCAGCAAGGCAGATGTGGTACTGGTCTCATTCTTGAGCCAATCAATTACAGGAGCCCATCTGCAAACTGAAACGTGTTACTTCTTATACGATTCCTTTGCGTTACTTAAACACATTACTTCTGAGCATTTTGATAAAGCTGTCATAACTCAGTTATTATATAGGTATATAAGTATTTTGGGATGATTTATTAATTTTTCATCTGGAAACACATTTTACTGATCCTTTTACTAACTGCACTTAAAGGCATGCATTAAAGCTAATCCAACACAATTTGTACTGTATGCCAATTCGTACTAATTCATACGACCTCACTCGTGCGATTTTGTGCGATTTGTCTAAAACCCTGTGATGGGTAGGTTTAGGGGCGGGGTTAGGTTTAGGTCATTCGTAGAAATTCATACAAATTGGCAACTCGTAAAATACGTATGATTTAGAAGAAATTGTATGAATTCGAGGTCATATGAATTTGTATGAACTCGTAAAATATGTACGAATTTCTGTGAGATCAGGTTGGCTAATCAGCTTAGAGTAAAAAGTGTCATTGTGGCTTTGTACGTTCAAATGTGACTTAATGAATTCTCCCTGTTTATAAGTCAAATGCATTTTGGGAAGAACAGACAGTTCGTTTATCCCAGACATCATGACAGACTCTTCTCTAAGCAGCTCTTCCAAAGTCCTTTCAAGCAACCTCAGCCTTTGTATATTTTGGAGCCTGTTTATATAAGTGTTCCTCATTTGCATTCCGACTGCGCTCTCCCTCCCAAATGTCCAGTCTATTGAGACCAGTTGTATTGTTCTGATTCTGTCTTGTGGAAACAAATAAAAAGTTTTCCAGAGCTATAGCAAAAAAATGCCAAATGCGTGCTCTCCACTTAACATTAATCAATTTAAGACTGCAGAACCACTAGTTCTCAAAAACTCTTCTGTTTCTACTGTTTGTAGAACTGTTTATTTAACAGTTAGATTTCACTTTATTTTGATGGTCCCTTTACCGTATTCTGTTGATTATAAGTAGCATTGAACCTACATAGCTCTCAATAACTCTCAATAGAGTGCTAGCAGAGTATTAGTGGACTGATAGGATTAGGGTTTGAATAAGCTGATATGTACTTGCAAAGTTACTTATAGTCAGTAAAGCGTCTTTTTGGAGACCATCACAGTAAAGAGTTAGCAGATATTAATTAGAGAGGGTACTAATATTCTAATAAGAGTTAGTTGACATGTAAGTGCAAAGCTACTTATTGTCAACAGATTGTTCAAAAGGGACCATCAAAATAAAGTGTTACCAACAGTTAAGATGTGTATGTGCTAATTGAAAAAATTTACCATTTACCATAAAACGATGTGCTATGAACTTTAAATTATAACTTAGATTTAAACTTTTTTTTTTTTAAGGGACTCATTTATTTGGTCAAACAGCTAGTTCTAAATGTAACAATCTACTGTATCAAGGGGTTCGTTCATTTAAAAATTTTAATTAGCCTACAGTATTTTTACATACTTTCGAAGCATCCTGGGTTTGTGACTTTCTTTTTTCAGACAAATCAAAGGATGTTTTATTGCTTATGTGCGCACTGTATTTAACATGTTTTGAACTGTTAATGGGAAACACTAACACTGCAGTAATAGAGCTTAGAAGTGCCAGGACTACTTTTAATATGACTCAGATTGGATTAGTCTAAAAGAAGAAAGTGACATACACCTAGGATGTTTCAAAGGTGAGTTAAGCAAAGCCTAATTTTCACTAACCCTTTAATGCCAAAAATATTCCCTATCACTCATAGGAGATATTCTGTGTCTGGAACTGTTTATATATGTGATGCTATCTGGGGAAAACCCATTGGATGTCACTGGGATGTTTTCAGGGAATTTAATTTATTTTTATTTTTTTACATCTAGTCTATCATCTCTTAAAGTATCTTGGCAAATTTCACTTGTTTAGTGCAGAAAAAGCTATTTACTACAGCAAACAGAAAAGACTTCTGTTTTCTCTTAACACCACAAAAACAGTTAACTTATAAAGTTAGCCTAAGTTTCAGAAGGGCTTATACCCAGCTTTCATATGATATCAAAACCAAAAAAAGTAAAAATTTCACCATGTGTTGGGGTTTCCTTGATCGGGAATAACACACACACACACTCTCATGCACAAATTATCTCATGCACATCTCTGTAATCATGATCTGATAGCAGAAAATATCTCTTTAATTATTTACATTATTCTCAAAAAAAAAACTGTCACAAAATCTGGAAATATGTGCACAGGAGATGTGAGCTTGCCTCCATGTAATAGGCATAAACATCCTGTTAAAAAAAAAATTACATTTGCTGCCTCTGCTGGCCAAACACCTGTACTGCATAGAAACTATCAACAGTTTATATTCTCTTATTTTTTAGATGCTGCTAAAGGTTTCAGAGCATAAATATAAGTGAATATATATATATATAAAGTGAGGCTACAACAAGCATCTATGATAAAGTGTAGCATCATCTGATGCATAAGACATTAATATGATGAAATAAACTTTTCAGCTCTCGCAGAATTGCATCTCCTTGACATCTATATGCAGTCATATATGCAGACATCTCTTTGTATTACAGTATGCTTCTATTGCATTGTGGCCTGTCATTTCAAAGCTATACTGTAAACACTTTGCAGTTAACACAGTTATAAAGCTGCAGCATTGCAGTTCTTGTCTCACTCTATGAGCCGAACAGTACAACATGTAGTCATGGGTGTGATTTGAGAGACAGACGGCAGAGATGGGCTGCTCCCCCCACTGTCTGGATTCACACAGAGCTGAGGTTTCAAGGTGGTCCTGTCTAATCTGCTTCTGCTTTTCAACCCAGGTTAGGCACTGTACCCGCTCTCTATCACTGTCACACAGGATATGCATGAGGTAAGCAGTGCACATTCATGCATCATTGGACCACCCCACACACAGTGTTAAACTACTTGAGGGGATGCCACATATTATGCAAGCATTTGTATGGAGGAATGCAGGAGATGCAATATTCGCTCTTTCCTGACAAACACATGCAAATCATTTACAAAAGAGATCTACGATTGGAGGAGGTTATAATCATTTCCTTCCATGCATTACATGGAGAGCTTCATTTTAAAGAATTTTAAAAATAGCCCACAAGCATCCTGTATATCTAGGTCGATGACAAGAACCAGTCCCAAACCAGGTGGTGGATGTTACCGTATGCACATTACATAAGTAATGCATTCCTTGAGTATTGTGATGTTTGCCTTTTTTTCCCTGAGCGCTTAACATTCTCTTTGACACTCCAGTGCAGAAAAAAAACTATTGAAACTGCATAACATACTTGTATGTAAATTTGATAAAAGCATTTGGATATATACTGTGCTGATTATGCTCTCCAAAGCTGCATCTATTTAAAAATAAATGTACAATAAAATAAAAATACTTATATAATAATAATATAATAATTTTGAAATTAATCTAGATTAAAATGGCTCATTTAAGATCTGCCAAAGGCATTCAGAATTTGTGTGCTACCTATTATATTTGAGATATGTGTGTCAGTACTGCCATCTTATTATTTATCAACACAATGGCCCAGTTTCACAAACATGGCTTAGTTTAAACCAGG
>JAUMHQ010000059.1:16449747-16462247 GCA_032361165.1 Enteromius paludinosus
CTGACGGCGATGTAAGGGTAGACTGCGCCTTATCCTTAGCCTGCTTTGCCTTAAAAAGGCACGATCCACCCGCCATACTCCACAGACTCAAAACTTGAACCAAAACTACCGTGAACAGTGCCCGCATAAATACCACGTCGAGCGCAATAATAACTATGCCAAACCTACTGTATGTAACGTTAAATAGGGCGCTCACATGATGTTAAGCATTTTCTGGCACATAACCAAACCGCAGGGAAATACCTGCGTCTTCACCCCTTTACAGGCCTTATACTAACGAGACAGACTGACAGTCAAGCTGCATCAATCACAGTTTTAGACTACATTAGGCCCACAGCCGAACAACAGAAATACAGAAACACAATCTAGCCGCTTACCAAGACATGTGCAGGGTTTTTACACAACATCACGTACACAAATACGATCGCAAAAAAATATAATCATTCATTATTAATCTTACTTACAGGTAGCAAGCAGCTCCAAATAAACTGGTCTCTGATCATTCTTTGAAGAGAAAGCGTTTGGTGAATATCGCATTGTATCTCCAAGAGTGTAATCCACACGGAAATTGTACTGTTTGGGGGCGGGGCAAGTTGTTCGCGCGGTAGAACTTGGGCGTGCATTATGCAAATATGTTACTAGTGACGTGGCTCGGTAACAGAGGAAGTTTGAAATTGCTGACAACTTGTTTAGGTTAATGTGAGCCGACTCTTTTTTGATAGACAATAACTTTATTTATCGTGCACTGTCAGCCTCACAACTTTGCAGATAGTTTATGTTCACATACAGCTACATGACACACTGCATGAACGATCATGTTTGAAAAAGCATAATAGGGGCACTTTAAGACTAGAAGAGTTTAGTTGCAAAACGCGATAAACGCCATTTTTTGACATTTGGATTTTATTATTGGAAATCACTGTTGAGATGTACCTTAATCTATTCGTGTGAATTGCTGCCATTAATAAAATTTAAGAATGTACATTTTAGACCTACTACAATTTTTTTTTTTTTTTCACAAAACGCGATATCCGCCGGACCAGTTTCTTTACAAAGTGCGATATAACGGTTATAGAACAAGCGAGCGAGCGCAGCATCCGCTAGGAAGAGAGTCACCGCGGGTGAATACAATTTCGGGAGAAAGCGCGTACGAAACTCAAGTCAGCTGTTACCAATCTTTGAATCAGCACGTCCCCATCATAAGCCAATCGAGTCGCTATTCACAACTATAAATAGGCCAGTTTGCTTCCCTTCTGCATCTCGTTTTTGCATTTCCCTCCGCCTCCCCTTCTCCGCCGTTCATTCCTTCTACGGGGGGGCACGGCCTCGTTAGGGCTCGGGGTTCACCGAACTCCCTGCTCGCCCCCGACAGCTCACCAAACTTGCCATTATTTATCAGTGAGGAAGCGCAAACTCGTGAAATGGTATTGCAGTAGTAGAACATAAGGTGGATATATAGCGTTTTGCAAAAAAAAAAGAATTATGTTATGTTGTGTTCTGGCCAAAACTAACTCAGAATCGTATTATTACGATATCAATCTTTGTAAACACTATTTCATATATTTATGATGTACTGTTTTTTAACCAATTTAAGATGTTTGACAATGTAAAGATAAATATGTTGCATTTTGGCATGGTTTTTGACTTATTCATGAACTATTCATGGACATAAAATTAAATAAAAAAGATCCTGGATTTAAAGAATATTGTTTCCCTGGCCTTCACTGAGATCAAGTAATAGTTTAATGTACGAAAATTGTGAATGAACTTGATTGTTGATGTCTTAAATAATAATGTCAAGTAATTAGCAAAGGCCTAGTCCTGGCTTAATCTAATTCCTATCCGGGAAACAGGCCTTATAAGTCTCATATATTGCCATGTTACTTTACTTAAAACTGACAAATACCACTTATAAATAATAATAATAACAATGCTTTATTTTTTTCTCGAACAGTCATAAGATCAGATATCAGATCAGATTATCGATGCCTTGAACATTTATTTATTTTTTTATAATAGCAGTTGTTTTGATGGTTCCTCAATATACTTTGCAAGTATGTTAATATTCTACCTACTGTACTAATACTCTTACATTTTTTATAATGAACAAGTTTCTATAATAAAAATATTAGCTAGCTAACATTAGCCTCAATATTAGCCTCACAGGAAACACTCAAATGACACTCACAAGATGTACTGTGCAGATCTTAAATCAGCAATGAATAAATATGATATAGTTCATTATATATGAAGTAGATTTATTATGGTGATAATAGTGTGTCATAATCATACTCTTAAAAGTTATAATCACAAATACATAGGTATTATAATGTGTTATAATAGTTTTTATGATTATTAATTAGATGTTATAACACATTATAAGTTTTTTTTTATAATATATTACGCATTCATTACAGTGCATTATGTATTATAAATACAGGCTTCATAGAAAGTGTTATCATTCTTTCTTTTTCTTTCTCTCTCTCTCTCTATCTCTCTCTCTCTTGCTTTCTGAACAGTGCGGTAAATAATTTAACATTCTTTTTGCTTATAGCTTCCAATGTACACTTACACGGCTTCACTCTGGGGGGTGAATAAAGGGCTCCTGTAGCAAATCTATGCATTTTTGAAAGATAAATATCCATATTTCAAACATAATAACCATTTTTTTCTCATTCCTGCAGACTGTGGTAACCAGAAGCAATCTTGGCAGATGCCGTAAAATGTTGGCTTTGCATGATTAGTGACAAGCACAGAGAGAGAACAAAACAAAACGCTATCAATTAGAAGCACAAACTGAGGATTTGTAAAGAAAAATGTCAGAGGTTTTGATATAAGCCAAGAGGTTTACGTCATTCATCTGCACTTATTCCACCTATTACAGTTAACAGAAATATGAAAAAAAGAGTTTATTACGTTCAAAATAAATATATTTATCTTAGAAAAGGAGTCCTTTATTCACCCCACCGGAGTCATGTAAGGGACACGTCATTGCAGATGTGCATACTTTATTTCACATCTTTTGACCTGTTGACAACAAACACCCACTTACTTCCTATGGAAAGGCTAGGAGTGAACTGGACCATTTTTAATATAACTTAGAATGGATTTTTCTAAAAGTTACGCGCTTCAAAGATGAGTAAAAGACTTGCTCATTTGAGGTATCGTTTGAAAAACACATTAGCAAATAGAAAAAAAAAACAAAAAAACTATAAAATTCTAATCGAAAGCATGTAAATGTTGGTCCGATGCATAAATCAGACGGATTTTTTTCACATCACACACCTTCACATATTGGTTTACATAAAACCTGATCATCAGTCTTGCTGTTCTGTGATCTGCAAGAAACAAGTACAAGCAACTTTTAATCTACTTTTATTTTTTTTTATTTTAAGGCTCAAACCCAGATTCATTCCAAACCCTGTCATCTCAGATCCCATCTTGGTAATTGGAGGTTTCAGACAGAGCCTCAGCCCCCATTATCCCCACCATCACAGTTAATCTTGACCCCAATTCTAACTTTGCTGGCCCCCCTCAGGTATCGGCTTGGCATCTATTTTACTTTCTCACTTTCACTAAATACAGGACAGAGTGAGGCAGCTTGCTCCTTCAACCCAGCGGCCAACCAATCACCTGTGCTTCTTAAGTCTATCTACGATTAGATCCCTAAGGGTTAAATTAAACTCTATCCCCAAAATGTGTGCTTCTTTAGTGATAAAATATTCAAAAACAACAAAGGAATTAGCTGAAGCTACCAAAAGGTACTTTAAGAAGTGGATACAGGGGAACTGGTTGGGGGAGCGGCATGGAATGATGGCGGCATTCAAACGGGCCAAGTATCTAAACATATGCTTATCCTAATAAAAAATGCAGTTATTTTATGCTAAGTATACTAGAAATGCATTCAATTTAAATACAATTTTAGCATTGTACATGGAGTACACTAAATAGAGAAATAAAGTTTATTTTTTATATATATAAGTATCTCAAGTTATCTGTAAGTAAATATGTTAATAGAACTATACACAAAATACTGTAAATGTATTTTAAATATATTGTGTTGAGTACCATTAAATGTTTCATGTATCTTTTTTATTCAAAAATTGAAATGTTTGTCGCAATTGGCTTTATAAATTCAAATAAACTAACTATCAGTCTCAGTGGTGTGCAGTACAGCAGGTGAAGAGCAGCTGGGTGCCAGGATACAGGGAACAGGTGAGAGTGACATCTGAAATATGTTCACGAGGCCAGCACAAAATACGTCCAATAGAACACGGCCTCCATTTCACAGGTCCAGATGTACTATTCTTTCCAAATAATAGCACCTATTTCCAGCCAAATGTACGTGTGAAAATATGTGAGAAGGTTTGGGAGGAGGTCAGGTGAAACTACAAAAACTGAAAAACTTTGTTGCTCAGCTATTTTCCATCACAGTGTCCTTGAAAGGTGTGAGACAAAAGCATTTTCTTCAGTTTACAGGACTTAATTGTAGCATAAGGTGGTTTCTGAAGCATACGATCATTTAAGGGGGGAAACATGAATTCCTTACTGCCTTTTCGCTTCATGTTTCCAAAATGTATTCCTGATCATTATGTTTGTTATCATGCAAAATTTCTATTTGACGAACTAATGATCTAGCTGCGGCGAGATTTATTTTTGGCTGGCAGCTCTGGGAATGTCACCGTTTTATCTTCACCATTTCAACAATTTCTTCTTGACTACATTTCTCACTCTCGTTAGATTATTTACAAGGCTTTTGATATTCTCTATCTTTCTCTTTATTTCCAGTCTATAATTCCCGAAGGCCAATGATCTGAGATTCAGTCTCAGGCAGCTTATTTAAACAGATTTTGTGTCTATGCTACCAACTGATACAATTTAATTCTGCAGAATTCAGAATACCAGTGAGGGTTAAGGAAAAACTTGCAACGTAAAATCAACAATAACAACCTACAGTATAATAATACATTATATTGTAAATGTATTATTATTGTGCTTTTTGTTTTAAATTGAATTCAAATCCTGAATAATTCAACCAGTACAGCATATTATAGTAAAACAACCGAGATTGTTCAATAAATTCTGCAAGCACACAGGTTTCAGGCTCAAGCAACAAATATTTTTGCAGAGGCAAAGTGCTATTTGTCCTCAAGACTCTTCAGCATTTTCATGAAAAATATACCTCTAAGTACAAATGCAGGCCCTGATGAAGTTAAATGACACCTCAGCATTGAGTGCTGAGTAGTTTCCTCATCTAGAGTGAGTTTCTGTCATATAAATAAATGGCCACAGAGGTTTAGGGACGGGTGTTTTAAATGTGAATGAAGCCTAAAATGAATCCATTCTCCTTTTACTACCATGATTCAAGCACACACTCACAGCAGTAAGTCACGTGAGGTGTTTTGTCTTCTTGTAAACTGCAGCCTCCTAAGTGATATGTCTAACCGCGGAATTAAGCAATTTGCCTTCATTTATGTCTTCCTATTTTCCGCAAGCTGCTCTCGAATACTCCAATTGATGAGGCACCCGTTCAACAAGGCAAACTGCCAGGACAGCAGACATCACGGCATCCTCCCTCTCCACCCGTTAAACTTCTAAAGCAACGTTCATTTTTAATGGAGAATTGATCTGTGTAAATCAGAGGCAGATAGGGGCCTGCCGTTTTCAGGCACATTTACAACAGTAGCCTGCTGGAAAGGGGTGAGCCCTGTTCTCCCTGTGCCGTAATCGAACTAGCGCGAGGCAGATCAGGGATTCAGTGGGTGTAGAGCGAGCGAGGGGTAGGGGTAGGTGGAGTGGGTAATCGACAAATCTATCCTCATGCTTAGCTTGGCTGGCTCTCTCATTTGGTTCAAAGTGGGTGCAGATGGATTTTAGATGGAATGGCCTTTGCAAGCGGTAGCCTGTGACACACGTCAACAGCATGACAGCTCAGGGCTTTCGAAAAACTTTATACTTGTGCCAAAATCATCATACTTATCATGATTAACAATCCCTAGTTGCTTGGATACAGTGAAGTAATAAAGAACTAATGCAAAAGTTACGCAGCCATTTGGTCGACTGCATTACATGCCTAGAAATACTGATTATAGCATCATTGTCCCATTATTGCCATTTGCAGTGCAGTTCTGTCCAACTTGGCTCATTTGAACCCGTGTGGGCTGCACACCTAATTGCTCTCTGGTTTGACAAGTGTAATTGTCCTTAAGCACCTTACATGCGTTACACTGTCATTTCACAGCGAATCAGTGGAAAATTGACCTCTTTATTTCACCTTAATGCTCACTTGGAAACTCTCTGACATTTCTGCAGACCTGTTGATTAAGCAGGTGTCATGAACCCGACGATGACCTCATTCCCCCAGCAACACAGCTGTTTCTTATTCAGCCACATCCTCCAGTTGATCTATATTTAGTCTTAGGCTCGCGTCTTTCCAAAATTCTGATATGTCGCCTGTCATCGTAACATAAACCAACTACATTCTACTAAAAATGTTTTTGCTTTTCTTCCCATGCACATGTTTAATCAAAAACACAAAGTTCGCCGCAAAGCCTTTTGCACTGTCAGCCGGGGTATCTTAAACTATCAATTTAGCATGTGGTAAAGGGAGAGAACAAAGGGCAAATTTGAGAAAGGTCAATGAGGACAGGGTCTCTGAGATGTGCGTCAGCGAGGGCTCAGATAATAGACCTAATGAAGATGTAATGCACATGGGCATTATGGGTCAAAGCGTGCCCTGCATTAAAATGATGTGTGGCAATAATACTGCAAGTCGGCCAATCATCTCTGTGTATTGACATGTTATGCTGCAAGGACAGCTCTCCCCTTTGAATATTGAATCACATTCTGTTTTCTGTCTCTCCAAGAAAAAGGTCATTGCACGCTCTGAGTGCCATAATTTCATAGACAATAGCCCTGGCATAGCAAAGGAGTATGGGCATTTTATACTCTAGAATTTCAAATGAAAAGGAAAACAAACTAAAATTATAATAGCAAGATTTTTAGAACAAATATAGCAGCAAATAACATTGTGATTTGTTCTTTTATTTAAAATTTGTATTAATCTTGTTAATCTATTATTGGGCTTCTGCTATACAGTGCTAGTCATAGGATAAAAGTATTTTAGTATCTATCAGTTCATTTCCATTTGCAACTGCTGTTTTTTCTGCTTCACCTTCACTGGCACAATCTAATTCAAATAAAATTTACATGCTTTAAAAGAGCGCATACGTTTCCACTCACTATTTGCTTGGTTTCCCCCCCGAAGGCTAAAAATGACCTCTATTATGGCTGGGTATGGGACCTCCTACCAACTCTGCTCACACCTATGATCAGCTGAAGAGCGTGTTTGATTCCTTCATCTATACCCTCATTAGAATAATACAAAAATAAATATGCCAACGCTGTGCAGCTGGTACTCCAGCAAAATCTATTCATTCCCTACTGCCACTTGACCACCCAGCAAAAACAATGAGTAGCAATGAGATATCTGAAATGAAGAGGGAAAGAGAACGGCTGCCCACACAAACCCTGACGAAAAAACGCAATTCTCTTATCGTGCCAAGCGCCTTGCGGCAAAACGAAGAAGCCTGTTCTTGTCACTGCAGTGACAGGCGCATGTATCCTTGGCTGTAATGGCATAGTACACAACTGCCACATAGCACCCAGTGGAGGTATCTGTAGAGCGATGCTGGAACCATCTGAGACAGCACATCTGACAAGTGCCATGACACCTGCCAGTCAGGCTGCTATGTGACATGAGCCATGACCCACAGCCGTCCATCTGTGCCACCTACTAAAACATACAGCATGCACAACAATAACAGCATCCTGTGCTGATGCATGACAGTTATGACAGAATTTAAGAATACATGTAAAAGGTTTTTTTCACAGTTTACTGTAAATGACATTTGTTTCCATGAGCTTCATACAATAGATTTAAAGCTACTACTTTCCCCATATCTTTTATTGCTGTAAAGCAATACATCTCGTTCACATTTCCTACCTACTGATTAAGGTGTATTACGGTGTAAGGAAGCCATCAGCCTCTAAACATGAACTCATTTCATTTAACATGAGCTAAATTGAATTCTGTTGTCATATATTGTCAAAGCACTACAGTAGTGTGTTCTACAGATGCAAAGATATTAAAATGAAGCTAAAAGTTGTTTTCATTTCATAGGAGATCACCAACAAATAGATATTAATAAATAAATTGCTACATGGATATTAAACTTCTGTACTAATGTGTCTAAAATTACTGATAAAATGTTTTGATGTCTAATTTCACTTATATATTTTTAATGAGTTAAACCGATTATAATTTGATTACTGTCCTTCCTTGTGTCATCCCCTAAGGGTCAATATTGGGCCCTATGATGTTTTCTTTGCATATGTTGCCTTTTGGGCAATATTTTTACAACACAATATTTCATTCCACCGTTATGTGGATGATGTACAAATGTATTTAGCTGTCGAGACAAAAGACAATGGTTTACTTATGTCATTACTTAATTGCCTGAGAGATTAAAAAAAAAATATATATATATATATGGTCGGATCAGAACTTTCTTTTCTTAGTGAAAATAAGACTGAGCTTGTTCTGTTTGGTCTTCCTGGGGATTTAAGTGTGAATGCACTTGCTAATTTATATTTATATGTTTGCGCATTTGCCAAGAAACACTGTGTGATTTTTGACAGCACTATTAAATTTTGTTTTGTTGTAAAAGCCAGTTTCCTTCAACTGAGACTGTTGGCTAAAGTCATGCTCAAGCTGCCACATAAAGTGTAAATCATGCTTTTATAATGGAAAGGAAAGTAAAGGAAAGGAAGTGACATGTGGCCAGGTATGGTTTCCCATACTAGGAATTTGTGCTCTGCATTTAACCCACCCAAGTGCACACACACAGCAGTGAGAAGTGATCAATCACTCACACACACACACCGTGAACACACCCGGAGCAGTGGGCAGCCATTGCCCAGGGAGCAGTTGGGGGAACATTGCCTTGCTCAAGGATCTAACCTCAGTTGTAGTGTTGAAGGTGGAGAGTGTGCTGGTTATTCACTAACCCCACCCACAATCCCTTCCGGACTTGGGACTCGAACTCACTATCCAACTCCACTAGTCCAACTCCCTATCCTATAGGCCATGACTGCCCACCGTCTAGTATACTGTAACTCTTTATATGTTGGTTTGGATCAGTCATCCAACTTAGTTAGTCCAGAATGCAGCAGCTTGGCTTCTAACTGGGACTAAAAACTATGAACACGTTACCCCAGTCTTAGCTTCACTACACTGGCATACTGTCTTCAGGATTAATTTGAATATTTTATTGTTTGTTTTAAATGGTTTTGCGCCTTCTTACTTATTAGAATCTTTACATGTCCACACTCCTGATAAATATGATGCTAAAAAGAACATCAGAAAGCCCCGCCTTCCTGAAAAGTTTTGTTATGTACAAAGCTCATGGTTCTAAAAAAGAGATTGATTAGCCAGCTATCCAGTGCATTTATCATAAGGTGATGCTGTGTTCCGGCACTATGACACACAAACAATAAAAGCCATTACAAATGAGGTACAGTATTTGTCGGATTCACTGGTGACATAATTACTGATTATAATGGTTTTGTACTTTCTTTTTTATGTGTCATATTGTATCGCGCCTCGTAAACATAACTCCATGTTTGCATCTGTGATCGTTTCACTTTCACAGTCTCAGTTTTGGTCTGTTTGAATGCAAAAGTTATGCATTTTACAGTGCACTACTATATAAATGTAGCCTAAGGTATAAACGTATATAAACAAAGAATGTTTTACTACAGGGAGATGAGAGGTTCTGTACTATTATTGGAGGAAACGTAATGTCTAAGTGCCATAGGCTGTCACCTGTCACAAAAAGTGACTTTTCATATACATGTAAAACAGCATTTATTTATTTTTTTGTAGTAAACTCAAAAAATAGTTACATCCAAAATCAATGCTTAGTGTAAAACATGTTGAAGATTATTAGAGAAGATTAAAAGCTGTTTCCTCTAAAACCCTGTTCATGACCAGCATAAACCAGCAAAGGTTCAAAACTTACCTAACCAGCACATGCTGTTTTTTTTCAGCAGGGTGAAGCTTTCCTCCATTGACATCCATTCAAAAAAATTGCCTTTCCTTGTGCTGCACTTTTAGCATTAGCCATTACACTTTGTTGGCTAAAAGATGCAGGCTTGCCTTCCTGTGGCTTTGGTTTGTAAATATACTCTGTGTATCCTTGACAACCGTTTGTAAACAATTGTTGTACCTGAATGAATGGTCATGTGGTGTGTTTTCGGTTGCCTAGCGTAGACAGACATTTCTGAAATGCTATAAAAATAGCAGCGCAGACGAGAACCATTTTCATTTTAAAACACCATATGCGTTTATTATTATTAGTGTTTTTAAAGATAAACTGTAACCTACAGATGACTGCACAGATAATCTAAATGCAAAAATACAGGAAATTAGCACTGTCAAGTACAGTAAATTCATAAATTCAAGTATTCAATATCAGCCAACACAATAAAGTTGAAGGGAGCCCAGATCCAAAGTTCCATGAGATAGCAGAAAATTCCCTGATGTACAATACTCTACATCACTACTGATACTGATCATCTCTAGAGACTTGCACAGTTGTAACCTCATTCCCCGAATATCCTCATTCTTGATGTTCAAATCAATTCTTTTAGCACCACCATTAAAGGCGACCTGACCTCTGATCTAAGTAAAATATTAAGGACTAATCCTCTATTACCTAGCGGCCCAACATAAATCACATCTTCCCTCTTCAACTTGCTTTGGAGGTAATAAATCTTCAGAGATTTAAAAATGCCTTGAGAATATTTATTGACTTGAGTGTATAGTGGTTTTCCCCCCATATTACCACTCTGAAAGGTCATTCTCTAGCCAGGGACAGAGTTCCCATACAAACCGGGGGCTGGCTAGCAGAGCTGCCGACGAGACACTGTGCGGTAATAAACTATATAGTGGTGACAGCTTTGTTTTATGAGCTTCTTATCACATCCCTGTGGCTTTTACCCTCTCTGGATCACAGCCTATGCTGTCCTCAACTCTGGTTGCGGCCATGATTGTGTTTTCATTTCTTCTGCAAGGCTCTATTCTCATGCCGGCTTTATCATGTAAGGCTACTGTACTGTGGCATCCGGTGAGAAAGGTCGAGACTTGATGCTCAGTGGAGGTAAAATAAAACATTAAACTCTCCAGAGCGGCTTGTGGAGTGACTTCAAGCTCTCTTCTTGGGCCTTGACATCCATTATATATAGTCTAAGTGTGTGCCAGATGCTAAATGAGATTATTTTGCTCAATATCTCTGCCTACAGAACAGCAAACTCTGAGTTATGGTTATTTATATGCACATTTTTCATAAGGGTCAGCCAGGTACCAGCAATGTAAGTGCAGAAAATTACTAGAAATGTTGAGAGAGAACAGAAAGGCATTTTGGATATCTGCAAAACGAATAAAGGAACACTTATTCGCTTTACTGTTTACTTTTTATTTAGTACCTGTTGCTGAACGGTGACTTGAAAATTAGGCTTCTTGGCACAAACAAAACCTCAGGATTACACAGAGAGCATGTGTGTATGTTTGCTTGCATGAGTGATTGACGTACACATCCGTTGTGTTCATATCTATTCTAAAGTGGCCAGGCGTCAACAGATGAGCGCAGAAATCTACTCTGTTTTCCTCGGCTGTAATTGCAGGGTGATGGCACCCTTCTCGCAGCGAAGCTGGAAATGAGTCTGGAGCGTGTGTGACAGCTGTGGAGGTCACCGAGTCTGTGGATGAAAGCCTTCTGTCTGTTCTTTTCACACACCTTTTCATCACATTGCTGCCTCTCAACCGCCGGTGATAAGCACACATAAATGCCCTTCAGTTGTGTGCGTTAGGATGCCGGCTTTCTGCACACCATCTCAAGTATTTTGCAAACGAAGTGCTGAAATTAGCTAGCTGATCAATACCATTAGTTCTGATAGATCATGTCCTTCAACACAAGAGCTCTTGATAGTTTGGCTGAACCTGGAAAAGCCTGTCACTAGTGTCACATTTTCACAACATTATTATAGTGGACTGAACAACTGAAATGATCCCAGATCCAGAAACATACTGTAGTAAAAACAGCGGTAAAACAGTCAGTGGATTAACTTCAGCTATGCGATGATAGAATAATACCTTTTTTGCGCAAAGAACCCAAAAATAACATCATATACTCAACCATTCTTCCCTTATGACTAAGATCTTCCAACATTTAAAAAAAAAAAATATCACTGCGTAAGCTTACGCGTAAACAACCATGGATTACGTGCATGTGCGTGCTTTCACCCGGATGTATACAAGGCTGATTACATCAAATATGTTACATGGACTGTTTTACCGATGTGTTTGCTATGTTTCTGGATCTGGATAATTTTTGCTTTATTGCTGTCTATGGAAGTTCTGATGACTCTCTGACATCATA
>JAUMHQ010000059.1:16466013-16480820 GCA_032361165.1 Enteromius paludinosus
GATAGATTTTTCATCAAGACCCTAAAGAAGCATATCAACTTTTGAAAAGGGGGAATCTGACCCCTTTAAGCCACATGTAAACCTATAATCACTTTGGTTGTAAACTTACCTGAGATGATTGCTCAGAAATATTACACTACCACACAACAATAAACACCCAGTGTCAACTGCTCAACCAGAAGCGGCCTGACTTTGTGAGTGGGTGGATGTCTTGCTGTCAGATGGCAGAAGGAGGATGATGATGATCTCAATATGGCAACGCACCTTGAGAAAACCGTATGCCTGCATGTCACATGTCCCACTGTCATCTGAGCTCTAAACATCTGCAATATGACCATCCATTTGCATGTGTCAGTCAGAGTAATAATCAGCTTAAAATCCAGATGCCTGTCAATACAAGGACAGCCACCTGCAGATTCACATGCTCCTTTAGATGATGCCGACCCTGAGACAAACTCGGGCGGAATTGACAGCAATTTAGCAGCCTGTGTGTGGGAGATAAATTGAACATATTTGGCCATCAAAGAACCAAAACAAACATTTTGCGGGAAGTTTACAGTACATACATTTGAGTGAACTACAGAAAGCAAAAAAAAACTGTGGGTTAAAACAATACCATTTTCAGAGCATACAACAAAACTAGTCCACAATAAACAGCATTGAGCCTAAGACATACTTGAATGCACTTTATATATATATATATATATAATTTTTAGAGCTATTACTTGCACTCTCACCTGACAAATGCTTGTTGTGAATAAACATTTTTAAAGATGCTTGCTTTGTCGCATCAGCATTGCAAGGAAAGTAATGCAAACAACACTCAAGACACTTTTTTTTAGCTTAGTATCAACTTAGTATCAACAAAGTGCCTGTGCTTTTGAAGTGCTTGTCTTAGGAAAATGTCATGGGGTGCCATGAATAATTTTGAGATATGAATGACGTTGTCATGCGCTAGAAAGAAAGAGGTTTTATTCTGCAGTACATGCAGCAGGTCAGCCCTTCATGGCAACCAGCATGTTCAGATCATTTGGTCAGGAGTTTAAATAAGGATGTAAAAACCAAAAAAAAACTTTTTTGTTTTATTTATTTATTTATTTTTTTAATTTGAAGTTTTGCATAAACTTGAGCTATCATCATGTCAAAATTGTTCAGACAGATGCACATACGGTATGTGACTCAAGATGTGCTGAAATGGAACAATGCTGGGATTTCCACGTCCCAGAACATGATATGTGTCTCACAGAGTAATTAATTAGTGCTAATTCTAGAGAATTTAACGTGAGATGAACAGACTGTTCATTAAAATGTTATTTTTGTTTTATAGCCATCTTCAAAGGGACTACTCATATTTTAAACTCCAAAATAATTAACAACAAGGCCCTATGGATTAGCACAGAACATCTTGGTTACGTATGTAACCCTCGCCCCCTGATGGAGGGAACGGAGACATTATATCGTGATGACAGACTGGGGTCTTGCCTAGAGCCCTGATTAGCTCTGCTTAAGAGAAAACGCCAATGCAAATTGGCAAGCAATTAAACAATCCTGAGCCACTTCCCTTCATCCAGGTATAAAGAAGCGACAGGTGCAACCATTCATCAGATTTGCTGAGGAGCTAAGAATGAGTCCCAGCTCTCAGATGGTTTGAGGTCGTGACAAGGGGACATAACTTTAACCAAAACTGTCTATCAGTCACTATGAGTTATGTTGTGACGACAGACTGGGGTCCAATGGAAAACGCCACAACTTGAACCGTTACAAGCTTGTAGCGCTGTAAATGTTGACAAGCTGCGTGTGTCAGACAATTGCTATGCAAAGGTCATAACCCTCCCATTGCGCAAGACCTGATTAGCTGATTTTGATACCTGTAAGGACCAGAGTGAGTACACAGCTGCTGGAGAGACCACAACTGTTGTTCCTGAAGAAGCAATTTTCTACTTCCTGAAGGGATTTCAACCTTCAGCAAGAGGGCCTGCAACCTGTTGTATTTGTTGTACAGTCTGGCAAGACAATGGGGAAGCGTACTTTCTGAAAAGGGTGACTTGGACTGACCCAAAGTGTGACAGTACAACTTCCGATCTTTCTCTAAGGCAGGTCCTATTCAGGAAAGGAGGACTTGCCCGTTGCATGTGGTGCCCCAGTCCACCACGGAGGCATCTGTTGTTACCACAACATGCCGTAACACTTGTTCTATGAGCACCCCGGCCCATGGAAACACAAGGTCTATCCATGGGCTGAAAGTGTGACGACAAGTCGGCGTGATTGACATGCGGTGTGTCCCCTGCACCATGCATCTCTGGACTCGGGAGAGTAGCCAGTGCAGAAGTGGTCTCATATGAAGCAAGTTGAGCGGCGTGACTGCGGCTGCGGATGCCATATGTCCATGCCCCAGGAGCCTCTGAAACTGTTTCAGTGGATCCACCGTTCTACCTCTGAAAGAACTCTGGCAGTTAAGCACTGACTGTGCGCCCTCCTCTGAGAGATGCTCTGTCATACTCACTGAGTCTAACTCCACACCGAGAAAAGATATTCTCTTCACAGGGGAGAGCTTGCTATTTTCCCAGTTGACCCAAAGCCCCAACTGTCATCATACTGCCACCGAACTCATGAGAATGCCACTGAACCTGGGAGGTCGCCAGACCCATCCAGACACCGCACGAGTGCCATCATCGGAGTCACTGGTGTGCCAAGGGTTGTGCAGTGATGAACAGTCGCACTGAGAGGTATAGAAACTTAGTATTCTGGTTGTCCACCGTCAGACTGTTCGGTTCCCATAAGGGCCCGGCCTGAGACACGTGGAGAATTAGTGCGTCCCCTAAAAGTCGTCCCTTGGCCACTGGCGAAAGGGGGCGCTGTGGGCGAGAGTGAGGAAGTAGAGCATCGCTCACAGTCAGCGCTGAGGCCCAGAGGACAAGGAAATTACTCTTTTGATGACGTTGTGGGTACCACAACCACCCGTGTGTCTGTGGCGGAACAAAAATAAAACGAAACAGAAGGTTCCTCTCCTGGCCCTCCTCTGGGAGGTGAAGTGGCGTCATCCTCGCCACTTCCTGAGCAATTTCTCACCCGTCCGGGCCCTCCGTATCAGGGCCTCTTCGGCGTCTTGCGGGAGGACTTGGAGGTTTGCTTCCTGCGGAAGGCTTGACACGCTGGCCTCGACTGAGTCTCAGCATGGGGCAGAGCAGGTGTTGTCACCGCAGAAGGCAAAATCTAATGAGTGGTTACACTTGTCGCCTCTTTATGCCCGGATGAAGGGGAGTGGGTCAGGATTGTTGAACCACTTGCCAATTTTCATTGGCGTTTTCTCCTAAGCAGAGTGAATCAGGGCTCTAGGCAAGACCCCAGTCTGTCGTCATGGCATAACTCGTAGTGACAGATAGACAGGGAACAGGCTTTTCACACTAACACAGTGGGGAATACACAGATAAGTTCTTAATGTATTTCTTGCTTTGATTAGACGTCCACTTTATTACAGTACTTGTATATGTTAGCTTCAAAGAAATTAAAGCACATTTTGTGATTTTCAGAAGTGTACATCCAACATTTTCTCAGCCAGTATTGATTTTTATTGCTTCTCAGAGCTTTGTTTAACATTTTTAAAGCATAACCATGTGTCTATATACTCTATACTTTTTTTCCCTTCTAATTAATAGAGCTTTAGCTTTAAAGCTGTCACAATGTCATAAGTACAAAATGAAATAAAGTGCTCTTGTATTAGACTTTGTCATTTTAATTACATCTTAATTCTTTTTTGATTGTCGCCTTGTTTAAACAGTGCAATCTGGCTCAGGAAGATAATGGCCAGTGCCCTATCTAAGGAGAGTCCAATAATTCAGAGTGGAAGATTATTCTGATAAGCTAACTCTTAGTATGAAGTGACCGAAGGCCAAACAAATGACTCTTTATCAAATCTGAACTTGCTGAGGCTAGTGCAATCATTTTCTTGCCTGTCACTTGGTTGCGCAATCAGAGCACGTAATTTTCGTTCACTGTGACAGTGTTGATTTTGATAATGCAGAGTTCAACAGTAAGGTCTGCTGGCCTGGGGGTAGTGTGAGAGCGTTTCAGGCCAAATGATGATGTATATCATTTGGTCATGAATTCATTGATAAAAAAAAATTAAATGACTAACATAGGTGAGAAGTTTTATCAAATTTGCAATTAATATCTTGTATATGTCTTCATGAAATGCAAGTAGCAAACATTTCGTATTGTGATGTCAATCAAGAGTTTAACAGATTAAAAATAATGTAACAAATGTAAGGATTTATCTCTGGAATGATTTTAGACTAAAAATTATTAATAGATGCACACAAAATACTAAATGTTTCTTATTACAAACACACAAATACTTTTCAATTTGAGTACAGTATGCAAACAAATTTCGCATTTTTACAGCTTTGCACAACACACACACAACTACCTACGCACAAGGCTCACGGCAATCCATTACCGTGTGGACGATTTGGAAATGTGTGTTTCTACACTGAAACAAATGGTGTCAAACTGGTGTCTGCAGAGTTATGAATTAGATTAATGTGCAGTGTTCAAAGTAATTTTGTGACTATAAATGTTCTATTTTCTATTAAACTGTCATAATTTGCATGTGCAAAAGGGAATCCATGTGTGAATTTATTGATTTCTTAGTAGGATCAGAAAGAAGACTACAGTGGTGGTGGCCAACAAGATCAATACTATTTTCATCATCTAAAAAATGGTTTTAAGTCTATTATTTATATCTTCTGCTAAAGTGTGGTAGAAGGAAATATCAGTTCACATTTCAACATTAATTTTGCCTGTTATATTCCATTTATATGTTTGTCTGCTCCAAACAGAGATCTGATCTGATCATCATCCAGTTTGCCTGGGATAACATGAAGAAACAGAATAAACTGAAACAGACTAAATTCAGAAGAACTGTGGAGAACAACGTCTCTAAGACGATTCAAGAAAGCTCCCTGCAAAGCTACAGTTCTGTTAAAAGTTCTAGGCAGTCAAAAGTAATGTCATTAATGGATATTCTTGATCCATTAACTTCAATTAAATTAAATCAACATTTGGTGTGAGCATCCTTTTGGTTTAAAGCATCTTTTCCCCTTTGTGAACTTGGGCAGAGTTTTTTGAGTTTTGCAAGCAGTTTCTTGAAGCTGTTTGTGCCACCTAGTAGTAGCTGCCTGTCTTGACTTTCAGTGAACGTTTGTGTGTGTTTCATCAATGCTTAAAACCACGAAAAGTGAGTCTCAAAGTCCAAATGAACAGGACAGGATCAATTAGAGCAAGAAATCAATAAATGCATGTGCAGATTCCCTATCGCACGCGCCAATTATGACATTTTAACTGTTTCATATGTATGTTCACACCAGTGTGACCAGGCTTGGCTGGTCCCTGGAGCTTTCAATCACACCGGTGTGATCAGGCGTGGCTGTGATTAGAACTTTCAGTGCAGTACACCATCAACTGGTGAATTCAAATCTGTTCTTGCGCTTTTGCTGCCGCAGAGCCAGATCGGATGCACTGAGCACTTGTCGTATTATCACAAATATGTAGTGCTTTCAACAACCATTTTTTGTCATTCAACAAAAAAAAAAAATAGCTTGGCTATAAATTAGCCAAAATTCCTAATGTTGTCATATACTATCCTCTGGCATTAGGAGTTTCACAATAAGCCACTCTAATTTATTGACTTAAAGATGAGTCTCAAATGACTCACAAATGACTTTTAGGCAATATCAGCCAACATGAGGCTGATATTTAAACTTATTTAAGCTAATATATGAACAACCTTTAAGCTTAACCCCTCTGTTCAGGTCACCAGTACATCTGAGACCTGAGTGTCTCTGGTTCAAAGTGTACTGAGCAGTCCAGAGCCCAATCTCAGTCCCACCTCTGAGCGCAGGTCTGTTTCCCCCCTTCCCATAATGGGGAGGCCATTGTAATGTCATTTATCCAACTTACCACAGCGTCAGAGCCTGGCGCCCTCACTGCAGACTAGAGGCTCCATCATTGGGTAAACAGTGTTCCACATGAGTGTGGTCTCATCAATAAATTCTTAATGAAATTTTCAGACTGTTGCTGCCTCTGCAGCAGGACCTCCCTATAATGAGCTGTGTGAAACCCAATGGGAGAGCTACAGATGGAACGAGAGAGATGCAATCAGTGAATGAGGGAGATAAATAGAGTGAGAGAAAAAAATGGAAAGACAGGAGAAGATGTGAAGTGCGTGGTAAACAATGTGCATGATCTATAAAGCGTGTTTTGACTGCAGAGGAGCTACAGTACATGGCATGTTTGGAACAAAACTGGATGAATGAAATGCCTAGCTCTAATAGAACAACAAATGTGTTGTAAGTCTTGAGGTGCAAATGGCCCAGTTGACTTCTTTTAAAAGACTTAATATCAATGAAAATCAAGCACAGGGAAAGTGCAAAGCAAATATTAAAAAGCTAGTTTTACTGTGTATAGAAATAATAGCGAACCTTTACATTTTTTATGATATCTAAACATTTTACAGTGTTATGATAGAAACCAACAACCAACCAACAATATTCTGTAATGCCAGAAATGAAAATATAGGAAGAATAAATTACGTGATTATATAATTGAATGTGATAAGAGGTCCCCCAGTGTTCAAGACCTGGTTACGACATTTCCTTACATGATTTTTAGGTACTGGGTTGATAAACGAATGCTTCAGGGAATTAAATAATCACCTTATTTGCCAAAGTTTAGCAGACTAGGCTAATTACATCTAATCATATCTATTTTTTTCAGAGGAACTTAGCAGTTCTCTGTGCTAAACTCACTTTCTACTATTTTCCAGCACAGCAAATTCATGTGGCATTTTTTTAAATCCTCATATGTAAAGAACTGATATCTGCTTAACATGCAGTGGGGAGCAGATCTTGTGCTGTTTATTCAAAGGTCTGGCTACGCAAGACTAAGCATTACATAACTTTGATTAAAGATCTGCAGTACTGAACATGAACAACATTTGGATACAGTTTTGACAGAAGCTCACTTTGCTAGAACACTGGGCTTTCAATTAAGCCCAAGTCAGCCCCTATGAAGATTCATAGCTCTTAGTGAGAACATTGTGAGCAGGTTTACTTAAAAATGCACAGATACATATTACCCAAGGCTAATCATACCAGTTATCACCCAGTAAAACTGACTAAACCATGACAACAGCAAACAACTTGTAAATACCGAATGCATTTCCAATTGCCTTTTTTTTTTTCTTAGCTGCTGAGAAAATTATTTAGCATTTCCACCTATAACATATAACATTGGGGTGATGTGGAGCTTAACCGGGATTAAACAGCATAGCTTGATTAATAAAGTTAAACCCCAACGTTTGTTACTGTGGAAGTCATTTTCATAGAAACGTGTTAATAACGAGAACAAAACCGCAACATTGCCACTGCATGCTATTTTTATGTCCGTCGCTATGATTGTTACCATGATATTTACAGAGCTAATCAAACAAATGCACAGTACGCCTCCTCCCATGGTTGTGATGACGGTGAAAGCAGTCTGTACTAAGATAGCTGACTCATACTTTATGTGATGTTGTGTCTGATTGTGTAGGCTATGCAACTTGTCAGGACATCAGCATTACATAATATGTTTAATATTGGTTTCTTTGGCGTGAAAACAGTGGATTCACTGTAGAAAGATGACACATTTATTCACTAGCAGTGGATGGTGAGTCATTTAGCAGCCACTTTCTTATCAAAAGTAATTAATGTTCACTTATTACTGACTGTTATTCTGTCCTGCTGGAAAGACCAAGCTGAACTTAAAAGTGTATGTATTTTAAACACCTGGAATCTTTTTTTTTTTTTTTTTGGTGCCGATTGATTGTAGGCCTCATTGATCTGAATTAAAGCACCTTAGTTTTTGAGTGAACATTGACAAAATTATTTTCAAAAAATGGTGTTTGTGCTCAGTGAGTGAAAGAAAAAAATGATCAATATAGTATAATTTGGTAAAATTGTACATTGCCATTATATCATAATGTTATAATTAAAAGCTCTACATGTCTGTCAACCTAAACTCTATTAAAGCAAGACTTAAAGGGATAGTTGACCCAAAAATGAAAATTATGTGGTTAATTACTCACCCTCATGTTGTTCACAACCCAAAACACGTTTGATCAAGCCACAAATCCATCAAATCCAAGAGATTTCTGATTTCTGACAGCAACACAACTGACAAGTTCAAAAGGTTGTAAGGACATTGTTAAAATACTCCACGTAATCAGTTTTAAAGTTTTTTCTTTTTTTTTTTTTTTCACACAAAGAATATCGTCTTAGCTTCATAAAATGATGGCCTGGGAATCTTTAAGTTGCAGGATGTATAATCAGAAAGCTGCCAGATTTAACCAAAGTTTTCTTAATTTGTGTTCGAAAATGAATGAAGTTCTTGTGGGTTTGGAACGACATGAGGATGAGTATTTCATGACAGAATTTTCATTTTGGATGAACTACCCCTTTGAGCTTTAATACACACAATCAAGAGAAAGATATTATTTCTACAAATGAAATATCAGTTAAATATAGTCTTGCACTGAATGCCATGGATATGAAGCCAGGAGGAAACTGCTGTTTTTATGTATCCATAATATTTATTCTAAATGAAAAAAAAATAAAAATTGCTTGATTGAGTCTCTAATCTGAAGCCATAATTGCGAATCCAGCCTAGCGCTGATACAATGTTCCCAGAAGACATAGTTAGAGACAAATTCAGGAAGCAAATAAAATACCTTAAACCATTTGCCCCACACCAAAGACATCATCAGGCCTGTTTACAACCCTCTGCAGTCTGAGTTTGAATCATTAAGCTCAACTTCCCTTTCAGGTCACAGCCCTTTGGCTCTCACCCCACAGCCTTGAATCAGAATCCGTCACACTCTCAGCCACAATCTCTCAGGCATGCATTTCAATATTTTGCCATAAATTGGAATATTAATAATTTACCGGCTGCGTAGAGAATCGCTAATTAGAGGTTTCATATGCCTGTCTGGACAATGTGCAAAACAAACATCCTTTTGTTCTGTTTAATAGATGAGCCTGTAATAGCTTGGGGTGAAAAGAAAAGAAAGAAAAAAGGGGAAAAAAGATCTGTTTTTAGCACTGCATCACTTTCAGCATGAATCAGCAGTAAGATCTTCAGTTTGGCTGCATATTTTTAGCAAGTGTAGTGAACAAGTGGTGTTACATTCCACAATTTTACACTAGCACTGTTCTGTAAATCTGCAATGAAGTGCTCTGTGGTCAGAAATACAATACCCATACACAGAAAACCTGATTCTGTAGAGCTGTACACTACAACAGGATTGTTAAGCAATTAGACACATTCCTATTTAGGCTTAGTCATGCCATGTTTATTGCTCCGATTTTGGTATGGTCTGACAAAAAAAGGGGAAGTGAAAGGAGTCACGCATTGATTGAAAGCGGCTGGTAATTACCTTGTCTGACCTACTAATCAATGTATTGATCATCAAAACACTCGGCTCCAGTTTTGTGGATTTCACCATGTCCTGTGGCACAGTAAGCAGATTCCCAGTGGGTAAAGGTCATTTGAAGAGCGATCAAATTCTTAACACTGTGGTTCGCAGTTAATTATTGACTAAGCCTTCAGAAATGAACAGGTGAAGGATTTGTGAATGCGTTCCTCACTGTGATTAATTGACAACGTGGTCTCATAAAGACCAGCCAGGAATGTATCCAACACTGACATCCATCGAGTGGGGATTGATGAGCAGACTTTAACACAAGGTTAGCCATGACAGTTAATTACATTAGCTCCCTCATTAGCTGTTATTGTCAACAAGCCAGAATAGAAGACGCAATTCACAATGAAATGAGCTCATGGGATGCAAGATGATGAACAAACAGTGCTCTAAGATAGATTCCTCTTAAGCCGGGTTCATTCAGACAGCATGGTTTTGCCATCTGAGACCAATTCTGAAAAGAAAACATTTTTCTTGTTGTAGGTCAAATGCTTTGCTCAAGTGTACATTTTTTGTTACGATGAAAACAAATAAGATTTCTGCTATTTGTCTTATTTTTAAATTCATTATATTATTTAATTTATATCATTTATGCATATTATTTTACAAGAACATAAAACAAGCCATGAAAAGTAAGTGATTAACTTTATATTTGTTCTCTATAAGCTTTTTCGAACAAAGTGTCTTAGCAAAGTAAAACAAATAAAAAATCACGACTTTGACAGTTTACTTTGTGGTATGTTGCTTAATTGTCTCTGAATCTTAAACATACATTCTGCTATCTCAGAAGTTTGCGTACGATTGCCTCATTTTACCCCCCAGTGGCAAACCTTTTAAAATGGTTTTACAGTAAAGCAGTGGTTATTCCCAGCTTCTAGTAATTATTCATAACCATTGATTTTATAAAAACACAATTTAAAAAAAATGCCTACGATTTTAAAGCCGTAAGGCGCAAAAAACCAACAACAACAAAAAAATAAATAATAAATCATAAAATAATACTTCAGTGCAACTGAATTCCAAATCCAATGTAGCTTCCATACAACTCTCCATTAAAAATAAATGACTCTCTGAGAAAATACAGCTTGTCTACAAAAAGTTTGGACAGTGTCAAAATTATGAGTAGTAGTTGCACTGACACACAATGATTAGGACCCAAAGACTTGGCAACGATGTGTTTATCAGTCTGATAAAAGGCAGTGGGTGTCACACAGTGTTCTGTGGCTTACTGAGATCATATCTTACAGTCTGACAAGCAACAATCATAAAAGACCATAAATTCCATGCAGAAGAGATCTGGAAAAATTGTATGACAAGGTTGCATCTGTAAAGTCAACCAACAGTTCTGATTAGTACAAAAGACAAGTATGGAATATAAAAAGTATATTATTTAAGTTGCACCAATGTCATGGGCTTTACATGTCTCTTTGAAGGGTGTTCATAATCACTCCATACTGATTACTCATGTTTAAAGTGACTTGACAAATTGACACTCTTTCTATATAAGAGTTTAAGTGAGTACATGTCCATCCAGAGCCTTTTGATGTGAAAAGTGTTGTTTGCAGTGAAGAAATATAGATCTCATGCATTTTGATTGTGACCTGCTCACTGGAGCATAGGCAGGTGAGCAGGTCAGCTGTGCAGAAACCCATCAGCTATTGAAAGGCAATCGAATAAGTGTCAATCTGCCTCTTTTGAATTCTGTCCAAACTCACACAAACATCTTTATATATCATTTTCCAGCCTAGTGGTCTTGTTCATTTAAGGACCTTTTAGGAGAAAAAATAAATAAATCAAAGTATTGCATCATTGATGATCCAAAAATAAAATTATTTAAAAAAATACATTGGATAAGAAGCACCATGTTGCGTTGTATGCACATAGACTACAGATGAGTGGGTTGAGGGTTAACTCATTCACAAAAACATCAACGAGTGTAGAGTTACACAACTCTTTCTCTTAAATTCACCATTGTTTGGCTTAATTGACTCAAAAATGAAAATTCTTTAATTCACCCACCCTCATGTCGATCGAAGTGATGATTTGCATAGGGACGTCTTGCAAATATAGTTTCGGGAGGAGCGTGAACGTAATCACCCAAAACCACTTCTATTATTATCGATTGAGGAAGCGCGAACTCGTGCAACCCTTCTTTAGAACATCACAATCAATCCCACTGACTTCCACTAAATGAAGAAAAACAAAAAATCCAAATATCTGCTTTTATGTTACACAGAAGAAAAGAAAGCCAGAAAGGTTTGGAATGAGTGAGTAAATGATTAAAGAATTTCATCTGAATTTCAAGATTCATCTTTCATTTCTTCTACAACACACACTCCTTAGTGCAAATGTACAACAGTTGTTCTAGGTGTGTGCAATTCCGAGTAAAACTAATGCCTTTTCTTGTCCCTCAACAATACGCATCTACAACTTTGTAGAAAAATTGATTGAACGACACAAACAAATCCTGTCTAAGGATCTAGTTTTCTCTTTTCCTTTCACTAAAAAAGATCAATTTGAAAGCCTCTACATCTAGGGAAATTCGTCTTACATATGAATTTGTTTACATTGTCATGTTTGCATGCCATGGCTGAAAAGCAATAAACACAAGGGAACACTGTTAACTTTGTGTGTGTTTGTGTGGGCATATGTCCATAGTGATAATACAGCCTTCAGCCTTCTGCCACTGCGAGGGATCAGCGAAACCCTTTCACAGCAAATGAGCCAGGGAGTTGCTGACCAGAGGTTTTAACAGATTACAACTGTCACTGGCTGCCTTTCCCATTTATTTGGCCCATCCACGAAGGGAATATGGGATGTCTTTTGCAGCGATATACCTTATTCATCCAGCTGTGGCTATGGCAGAAAGAAGGAACACAAACAGTTTACTCAAGCTATGACAGCACCTGCATAGCATTTTCAAGTGCAAAACAACATTACAAAATGTGAAACACTTTTATGAAGCTCGAGACAAATTTACATGTTGGAAAACATTTTTAGCTATCATAAAACACAATTACATGAGGAAAACACTTTTACCAAGGACGAAACAAATTTACATTTAAGAAAACAAGAAGAAGAAGACAGATTCTTTACGGAAAGGCAATGTACCACACACCGGAAGTGTCGCGGTGAAAGGTGTTGTTTTTGGTGAGCTCGGTAGATTTGTGTTGTGGTTGTGGAGTAAATAGCGTAAATAAAGTTCATGGTGACCGAACATGGACTGCGGCCGAGGGATGTTTTGTGGCAAACATGAGCAGGTTGTGCTTTACTTGTGGTCGGTGTTTGGAGTTTCTAAAGGACATACTGCATTATTGTGTTCAATATTTTCATGACGGCCTCTCGTACTCTGTAATCGCGGACATGATGTCAAGTCTACCCGGTGTAAACATCAGCTTGAGGACTCTTAAAAGTAAACTGAATGAAGCAGGGTTGTACCGCAGAAAGGATTATTCCTCTCCAAACTCCCCGAGTAACACCATCAAATTTGACCTTCGTGGATCCTCGAGGGTGTGAGATCAGAACACGCAGAAGATTTACAAGAAGAACCTACCATTCAATGGGACCTAACTATATGTGGTACGCAGATGGTTATGATGAACTTAGCCACATGTACGGTTCATCTATAAATAACCAGCGTATTGGGTCCTGCTGGTCTATATTTAAAAAGGGAAGGTGAGCGGTCTACATAAAGAGTCATTGCATGTTTTGGTTATTTGATTTTCTTCTCAGGAATGAGTAATGAAGAACAAAAAACGAGCACAATAAAGATCAATACAGTACAAAATGTAAAACAAATACAGCCCGCCAAGAAAATATCAAATGACCAAAAGATGTAGCTCATAAATTTCTTTACACTAACCGTTGATTTTATTCTTCAAACGTGTAAATGCTTAAAAGTATAACCATAATTTGAAGCAATTTCTAAAGGTCCCAGTTCTGGAGTTATTAGCAGAAGCCGATACTTCAACAAGAGTCGTGAGCATCAGTGCCTGTTGAGATATTGCTTTGGTGATGTTATTCAGAAGCACTTGGATAAGTGTGTGAGCCTGTGAAACAGTCACAAGATTCACCCTTCCAGAACAGCAGCATGTCCAGGAGGAGTGCCCTATGAACTCTACTACGTACCACACAGGTGATACATTGGTAATAAACAGATGAAAGTATTATTCTAACGTTTTAGCTTAAATGAAAAGAAATGCTTATGTTTTGGGTATATGCTTATACCTATTTACATAGGTTTGGCTCCAGAGACTGCAGATTTCAAATTGAACAGGTTAAACTGGATGCCTTTCCTGAGGCACAGTGTTTTTGAATCTGTCACCCACAGCTTAATTGTTTTTAAGTGTGAAGTAAATTAATCAAAAGTAGTAATAAGCATTTATTAAATTTTGAAGTACAGAAAACAAAACTTCTTGAATTAAAACAGTGGTTCACAAAGGGATACCAGCTTGAGAGTCACAAATATAAAACATCTTGAAAATATTAATGGTGAGAAAAAAACATGCTCACATACTGTTACATAATAAAAACTATTTTGGCAACTGTCTAATTCCATTGCTGTGTGTTAGAAATTGTTCACATTGACAGCAACCGGCTTTTCGTCCTCTTGCTCAACATTTACTGAATACAGGTCTGTGTATTTACTGTTGGGAAACTATTTGTCCTCCCCATGTAATCAGTTAAATAAATGTAAAAGATGTTAGTCATTATGATTTATTTATTTATTTTTATACCTGTAGCAAGACGTTTGTTCTGGATTTTTGTCAGGTGGATCCAGATCCACAGTATCAGATATTATTATCTGAAAAAAATATTAAAATATCTAAAAACAACAATGAAAGCAAAAAATGTCACTGTGCCAGTCTGCCGTATTACATGTCCTGGCTGGATTGGTGATGAATTTCCTAGTGCATCTCTGAAACATAATAAAACATAAAAATTATTAGCTCCATGATAAAGGCTATAATGTAGTTTTGAGTAAAAGGTAGTAGTAGAGGGAACAGAAAGATTTATAAAAAAAAATATTTTGTTATATATCACATTACACATATGGTATTCTCTGTTTCAAGTTCATCAGAGCGAATTTTCTGCTCACATCAACAACTTAAAGATGGATAATTTAAAAGAGCTCGTAATTTGGCATCTAGCCTTCATCAGACTGATGAAATGAGAGACAATGGGTTTTTGCTAGTGGCTGAGGTGTTCTGGGCCAGAGTGGGTGTTTTAGACATCTTAAAACCAGCAGGTGTTCTTTAGGCCTACAGTCAAAACATTATGTACAGTATAC